>JANFCV010000553.1:0-68211 GCA_024500475.1 Phthorimaea operculella
ACATTCTTATTAAGGCGGATATGGCATAAATCATATAAAATTACAGGTTCTGATTATGACTACCAAATGTTTTCATACTATAGGACAATTGTGAAACAAAAAATTGATGTAGCACACTCAGTACAAAACCAGACTCAAAGGGAGTTTATAAGTGATCCAAAATCTTTTTGGAGTTATATGAGTTCGCAACGCAAAAATAGAAACAAACCTTGCGTCACAAAGAATGGGGTTTTGTTGCCACTAGAAGAATGCGCTAAGGAGTTTGCAGAGTACTTCCATTCGGTGTACAGTAGGCATGCGCCGCGGCTGCAGACGGACGAGGCGGTGCGCGCGGCCGGGGCCGGCAACGGCGCCGCGCGTACATCGGCCAGCTGCAGCTAAGCGACGTGCGCTTTGGCGCGACTCAAACCTAAACGGTCGGTAGGCCCTGATGGAATACCTCCTTTTTAATAAGGGACTGTAGACGTGTACTGGATGAACCACTCCTGCATGTCTTTAATTTGTGCTTAGAGAATTGTTACTATCCAGAGCAGTGGAAACTGACCAGAGTTATACCAGTTCCAAAAGGCAGTAGGGACTCTAATGTAACAAATTTCAGACCCGTGGCGGTGTTGTCCTCTTTCGCAAAGGTTTTTGAGTCTATTTTGTATGCATATATCTATCCGCAAATAAGTGCACAGTTGTCAGATAAGCAGCATGGCTTCAGACCAGGACGCGGAATAGACTCAAACCTATTATGCTTTATGGATAAAGTAGTGACAGCCCTTGATTCGGAAGTTGGGGGCAAATCGACGCGGCATGACTTCCAAAGGCATTTGATGCAGTCGATAATGATGTCCTTTTGGTCAAGCTAGCTAGCGTTGGATTTATTTACTGGACTTCTTTGCTAGCTATTTGAAGGAGCGTAGACAGTACGTCGAGTATGATGGCCACGATTCGAGCCATACTATACCTATTCAGGCGTGAGTCAAGGTAGTAATCTCGGCCCACTTGAATTCTTGATCCTGATCAACGATCTACCTCAGGTGGTTACAGAGGCTGATTGTCTACTTTTGCAGATGACCTTAAGCTTTTTAGGCCTATACGTAATGTGACAGACTGCCTTAAGCTGCAGCAAGAAATAGATCATGTGATGCAATGGAGTATACGAAATAAACTTAACTTCAATGTGTCAAAATGTAACATATTGTCATTCACAAGAGCCAAGACTCCACTGCATTATGACTATAAGCTTGACGGAGTTGTTTTACCTAGAGTTACATCTGTGAGGACCTGGGGTTTGTATGACTCAAGATTTAAGTTTCAAAACGCACATAACGGAAATATGTTAAAAGGCATTCAGGATTCTCGGTTTTATACTCCGTCAGACGTGCGACTTTGACAACGTTGCAGCAGTTAAATCACTGTACAACGCACTGGTGCGCAGCCGGTTGGAGTTCAGGGCCATGGTGTGGAACCCTCATCAAGAGAAGTACACATCTATGGTAGAAAAGTTGCAAAATAAATTTGCCCGGGCGCTTTACTTAAGGCAATACGGTGTATATCCCTTTACCCATTGATGTATCCAACTATGTTTGTTTTGGGCATGGTTGGATATTACCAATTAGAGGTCAGAAGGAATACGGCATTGACTCTTTATGTGTATAAGATATTCCGAGGAAAATCATCAATCCCCAAATACTCGAGTCACTAAAGCTGGCAGTACCGAGCAAGGCTGGCAGTTGCAGACGCAGCACTCGCATATTTGCAGTACCTACCGCGCGCACCAACGTCGGTGCCTACTCGCCGCTCGCTCGAGCCGCGCGCGCTATTAATTGTATTGCACAGGAGAATCCGGAAGTGGATGTGTACACGTGTTCGTTGTCGGAATTCACAAAGATAACAGTATTGTATTTCTGTAACGTATGATTTTTGAATGTGTTCGTTGCGTATATAGTTGCTTTGGGCGTGCTCGCCTGTTATGACTGTATATTTGTGGTTAATAAATGAAATGAAAAATGAAATGAAATGAAATGAAACATGCTTTATTATACCTATAGAACGTGTGGTTTGAAGGAACGTACTACTTTTCCTAACATCCTGTATTTTATAGATATTCGTTTCTCTAAATGAAAATTTTATATCTGAAACCCTTTTGTCCTACTGTTTTAACAACAATGCTACCGGAGTTACGTGTGACTGCTATTTTAATAATAAAGAAAATATATAATAATTAATATTCTTCATAATATTTACAAAGGTATACATCCGAAGTAAATTAGAGAAAACAAGACTTAGGTTTTATCTTCGAGCATCTTCCGTCCCGTTCCGGCTCCGAGGTTTTATCAAAGGTTCTATACTGCTTTTTGGCATTCAAAAGCAAATATTCAAAAATCTAAAGCTAAGGATTAAAAAGTAGGAGTACCTATATAATGCTTAACATTTCCAAAAGTTATTTGAAAAATATCTGTGAACATTTCGTTAGCGCGTTTCAATAACCTGGTGGTGCCATCTACCGCAAACAAAGAAAAACATATAGTGGTTCATGATTATTGATCATGTCTTGAACTTTCGTTGAACTGTTAGTTATCATTTTTAATTAACTATACATGAAAACATTATTATATTCACCCTATCTTTTCTTTTAATTTTAAGAGGGCTCCCATATAAAAACCACGTATTTTTGGCTATATGTGATGATAGTTAGACAGTTGATTTTTCACATAACATGTATTACTATTGACAATATGACTACAAATACTATAAAGTTGAATAACTTTAAAATAAAGGGGCTCTCATACAAGAAACGTGATTACTAGTGTTAGATAAAATAATACAGGAATACTTTACACCATTACAAGTTTATTCTCCAGAGTCCTAATACAGAATGACAAGAGGAACCGTTATATTTTTAACTTTGACAATTATTATTTACTACATCGCCGCGCATTCGATTGGTACTGCGTTTCGACTCATATTTGGACAAGGTTGTAGTCAACTCGGTAGTGCTATCTTTGTTTGTTAATAAACAAACCGAAGGGATTGATCATGTTTGTCCGTCATGCGACGAGACACAGTACCATTCCTTATCAACATGTTATATGAAAAGTGCAACAATTGAATGTACAATCAACAGTGTAAAAATCAATATCTAACACTCGGCCATCCTGAATCTTAATTACGCCCTCGTAAATAAACCCTACATAAAAAACGTTCTTAGTATACGTTTTTTTGTTACATAATCTCAACCTTTCAAATCAAAATAATTACAACAATATTATTTTCCGAAAAATTTACAACAATCTTAATGTTCAAAATAATTTCAGAAGAATCATCTATGTTAATATTCAAAACATTTTTAACAATCCTAATATTCAAAACATTTTTTTACAACTATCTTGACACAGTTTAAATATTTTCATCCTAATATTTAAAGTTTAATTGCTCATAAAATATTATTTTGTAAAACATTACTGAGCGAATTACTCAATTACTCGGCCATTCCTGATAATGACACATTGCGTCCTCGTAATGATACAAGTACATATTTTATTTTAACCACTTATGACTTAGGTACGAACTGAAGTGTATATTTAAATATTGTACTCAAAATAATTATATTTTTAATTATATAACTTATAATTACATTATTATTGTAGATAATCTTCTTCTACATATTTTAAAACATGAGAATGAAATTAACTGCTCTTAACCACTCAAAACTTCTGAGAAACGTGTTCTGAAAAATAATAATAATAGTTTATTTTTAATACCTAGCTCGAGAACAATACTGAATCAATCAATCCTCAAAAGCCACCTGGAATCTAGTCCAGAAATACTAAGATACTTCTACAAACTAAAATTGTGTTATAACATAAAAGCTTTAATATAAATGAGATGATTACACTAATGACGTAGAAGCATGTAGTGACATTCCAGTGCAGCACAAGAAAGCACTTATTATTATTAGCAAATCGGGACTTACAATTAGTTTACAATGATACTCATTACATTCTCTCTCATTGACATTTAAAAGGTATTCTTTGTGAATCTACTTGAAACAATAAATTAAAATCTTTGAAATCTATAACATTCAACAATATTAATTAACTAATAAAAAACAAATTAACTCTTTCTGTATCTGTGTATCTATCTAGTTTACATTCAAAGCATATGTTGTAAAAAAATAAGCATGTTTTAAATGTCATATTGATAAGCATAGCTAATAAGCATGTTTTAAATGTCATATTTCAATTAAAAAAAAAAGAATGTGAAATGTCTCGACCCATTCATTACTGTTTTAAATTGTGTTAGAAAATGAAGCATATATATTTCTTTAAAATAATATTAATCGCATTGATTCATGTAATATAGGTCATAAAATATTATTTTATTCATTGTTATACCAATTCATATTTTAATTGATAAACAACATAATTAAGTACAAACATCTGTAGTAATTAGGAATTATAATCAATATTCAAGTTAATCAAACATAATAACAACTTTTATCCATGGTCAACCTGTGGTCTCACCCCGTCATAATATAAGGACTAAATTTTAATTACCTACAATTTTCTTTTTGAGTCACTTTATTTATACTACAAAGACTTAATCTGGATTATAAACTTTGAATCTGAATTTCATTTACTTCTGTTAAGCTGTTCATCAAACATATTATAAAAATTGCGAAAGAAAAAGAATATTTTTCTACTTAAATTTCAATTTGTAATTGTGTTGTATATTTGGAAAACAAATAGTTTTTTTTTCAATCTTTTTTTTTTATTATGTTATTATTTTTCAAATTTATTACAAACCACTTTATTAACTTATTTTTGAAATTAAACTTAGTTTTGGTTTATTGTTGGTTGTAATACACCAACTTTTTATTACAAGGCGAACATAATTTTTACTATGGATGGGACAAACCCCTTTTCATTGTGGGACTTACCCGTTTATTATTGTGGGACACACCCTTTATGAGACACACCCGTTATGATTGTGGGACAAACCCTTTATGATTATGAGACATACCCGTTATGATTGTGGGACACTTCCCTTTTTTCACAATGGGACAAACCCGGGTTCAGAATTTAACGACCGCCGTCTGTAGTCGGGACCGACAGCTTCACGTACCCTCTGAAAGCACGGGACCGACGGCTTAACGTGCCCTCCGAAAGCACGATAGAAAATCATACCCTTTTCGATACCAAAAATTACACAGTTGGGTACACATCTGTTTTTGTATTAATTTTGTCACAATATGATAAATAACTTTTTTTAGATACTTTTGTCATGCCAAATTTGCTGAACTTTATTAACTTTGCTTACTCATTTAACTGATACTCGTTTACCTGTTGACTTGTTAACTTATTTTAAAATACTTTCGTTTACCTAAAATTACGTAATATTTCCGTATCGATATCAAATATTCAAATGTCCACTTATACCAACTAATAAATTATCGATGGTCTCCTTTCCATTACATCGGTCGCTGAACGTTGGTGATGCAAAATTCCATTTCTTGTCTTTGCCGTTATAATGATGGCTCACTCCAACCAATGTCGCAACATGTAAAAAAATAACATTGGAAATTTAATAAATTGATATCAAGAACATGATGTTTTTTCTTGTGTTACCTACACATGGGTTCAAAGAAAACTAGCCAGAATAGATAAAAATAAAATTATATCAACTGACATATTGATACCGTCGCAGAGGCCAGATGCCTACTACAACTTCGCGCACTTGAGATGACAGTGCATTAGATTCTCGACACACAACTAATTAAGTATTCGACCATGGACGTATAAAGCACCATAGTTATCATCAGAACTGGTTTACGCACCTGTCATTCAAATAGTTTCGTGAGATGACCCTTCATAATGCAATGTTTCAGTTGCAAAGTCCCAAACAAAGCCGACCGTCCAGGAATCCGTATCTGCCTCCACTTTTCGCCAGCCGACAGCAGCCAATCATCACCTCAATAGATCGATATATTTTGCCAGGGCCGCCGGTGATACACCAAGAAGTAAAAAAAAAAAAATGTATTAGAATTGTGACTGATACCGTGTGATACCGGCTTAGACTAGCATCACGCCATTTTACTCAACGCGGGGGCCGTAAAAAATCGACATTAGGACTCAAAAACTCCATTTTATGTTACAATTTTGGGCAATAAAATGCAAATATTTCTGAAATTACCCTCAAACATTGTCAGACAAGACAAATCTTGAATAATCATTTCCATCGCCGAACACGCCCTGCCAACCCCGTAAAGGACAAAGGCATGATACTAGAAATTTATCAAATCTATAAGAATATAGGTAATCCTTTAATCTGATCGCTTATCAGCACATGGTAGGTACATAATAATTGTTATAAATAACTTTCAGACGTACCTTTCTGAATCTTGGTCACAGTGGGAGCTATTGCATTACGTGCACCATAACTTTCTTCACCACAAACAGTCCAGGACGATCCATGACGTCGTTGTTCCATTTTTCGCTTTTCGTTCGTCATACGACTCCATATTTTTTCCTCCTGGTGCAGGCGCTTCACAACGCGCAAAACTCGTCGCACTTTTATATTGTAGGTGTCAAGCATGGCATGAGCTTAATAGGACGTGAATTGTATACTTCTGAAGTGTTAGATAAAATAATACAGGAATACTTTACACCATTACAAGTTTATTCTCCAGAGTCCTAATACAGAATGACAAGAGGGAACCGTTATATTTTTAAACTTTGACAATTATTATTTACTACATCGCCGCGCATTCGATTGGTACTGCGTTTCGACTCATATTTGGACAAGGTTGTGTAGTCAACTCGGTAGTGCTATCTTTGTTTGTTAATAAACAAACCGAAGGGATTGATCATGTTTGTCCGTCATGCGACGAGACACAGTACCATTCCTTATCAACATGTTATATGAAAAGTGCAACAATTGAATGTACAATCAACAGTGTAAAAATCAATATCTAACACTATACAAAATGGTACGGCACCTTTATGCGCGAGTCCGACTCACTTGGCCGATTTTATTCTTCTATTCTATTTTTAGATCATGAAGTTCCATAAATATCTTAGCTATATGACACAGCGCACTCATAAAATGGGGTTATGTTCAATCACAATATTGCTTTAAAGTGTAAATTGAGTTCTCTCAGCGCTTGCACACATCACACACACACACACACACACACACACACACACACACACACTCACAGTCAGTTATAAAAATTCATGTGAACAGCTCTTGCAGATAGGGTTGTCTTTCCACAGATCCACTGGTTTTCGTCGTGTTTTGATAACGTAAAGTTTTATTGAAATAATCTAAATGGGGTAGTTACACAACCATGTTAGATACGTAGTAGTAGTAGTAATCGGTAGTAAATTCTGAGTATTTCTGAGACCAGAATCATCGGATCGTTTGTTGACAAAAAAAAAAGATAAGAATGCACAAAATTTATGATTGAGAACATAAGAATGCACAAGAAACTAGTAGGATAAAAAAAAAACAAATAAATGATGTAGCTTGACTTCATCTCAACCCTCTTTACTCAACTTGGAAAAGAAAATGTAAGTTTCAGTAATTCTGGAGAACAATTCACATTCACGTTTGTTTTTAACGATTAAAAGAAAACAAGAGTTTTTTTTTCCCTTTTATTAGCTGGAGCACGATTGTCCTGTGGCAACCCTATTGCAGAGTTTCTGGTCCGGAACATACAGCACTAAAACCGAGAGCTAATCTGAAAAACACCCAGTTTTGTGAGTCAGCTGAATTTTCTTTTGATTACACCTGGGGTTCCAGCTAAAATTGCTTTAAGAGTAAACAATTAAAATGAAATTAATAGCACTAGCATAGATAAACAAGTAAAATATTCTATCGTTATGACTTTTTTTAAATTTTTATTTGCGTTTAAATTTTTGAATTTTAGTATGGATCATGGTTTGTACATGATTTTTGATTACAAGTTAAAGATATAACCTGATGTCAGTTTGATCTTGATTTATCTATTGAGGCCCAAGCTCCACAGAGGAGACGTGCGTCGCAACGCGTGGGATGGCATCTGTCATACAAGTGATCATCGCAGACGTGAGACGTGCGTGCGACATCGTGAAGCTTGAAACCGTTTCTATATAAAATGCATAAAACAGAAGGGGCAAAGCTACACAAGTGAGACGACTGCTTCTGACGATCACTTGTCTGTCAATTATCCTGTTGCGCGTCGGGTCGCGCGTCTCATCTGAGGAGCTTACGCCTTACCATTCATTACCATTTAAGGTCAGAGATACCTTTGTCAATGTGGGCTCAAAACGTCAACAAATTGGGTGCCTGTCATGTTAATAGCGCTGGCAGAATATAGGACAAGGCCCAAATAAAATCCTGTAATTTGGTGTCAAACATAACATAACATAACATAACAAAATTCTTTATTGCACAAATACAAGGAATAATACAACAGATAAACACAATCAAAAGAAACAGTACAACAGGCGGCCTTAATGCTAGGTAGCATTCTCTACCAGGCAACCTTTGGGTGAAAGAGAAAGTGCGACAATGGAAGCGGGATAGTGCAAATATTATCTACCAGTAATACATAAATATAATACATAAATTAATACATAGATAATTAAATAAACCATACATATTATTACTACTTAATTAATAAACTAATATATATTAAAATATACTAATACATATCTATACTATGGAAGACAGGATAATAATAAATATTACGAAGAAGGAAAGAAAACAATAGACTACATTACAATTTTATAATAACAAATGAAAGAAAATTATGCAACAATTTCAGACAAATAATGTTTTTTTATTTTTATCTTGAAAGTCTCAAGAGAAGGAGCTCGACGAACTTCCTCAGGCAAACAATTCCACAGCTTGATCGCTCGCACCGTGAAAGAGTTTGCGTAGAAGTCCGTTCTGTGTGGAGGGAGGTTGAGCTTCATACTTTCGCTTCACGCAAATTACGAGGCAAGGTCGCAGAATGGAAGATGAAGCGCTCTTTAAGGTAGGGAGGGTTTTGGGATTGGAGGACGGAGAAAAGAAGGGAAAGGATATGGCAGTCCCGCCTGCGAGCTATGGGTAACCACTGAAGCTGAGATCGGTACGAGGAGACGTGGTCATACTTCCGCAGACCGAAGATATACCGAATACATAGATTCTGCAGACGCTCGAGCTTGTTCAGTAGTTCAACAGTTAAATCAGGAAAGCAAGCGTCTGCATAATCCAGTATCGGGAGAAGAAGGGAATGTGCTAAAGAGATTTTCGTTTTGGTCGGCAAAAGATTCTTGAGCTTTTTCAACGATCCGTACGCGGCAAACACCTTCCTGCTCACCTCAGACACATGAGGCTTCCACGAGAAACAATCATCAAAAAGTACACCTAAGTTTTTAACCTTGTGGCTAAAAGGTATAGGAGTACCATCAAACGTAATCAAAGGCAAAGAATTGTAGTCAATGCGACCCACATACCAGGAGCTCCTAATGATGATGGTCTGAGTCTTGGCTGGATTTACCTTTAGTCCATAGGACCGACTCCAGTCAGAAATGCTCTTAAGGTCTCTGTTAGTGATCTTAATCGCGCCTGGAAGGCCAGAGAGAGGTGCTTGTGTATAAATTTGGAGGTCGTCTGCATACAAATGATAGGAAGAAGTAAGTGGAAGAGTGATAGAGTTAATGAAAATAGAAAAAAGAAGAGGGGACAGTACGCCACCCTGCGGTACACCGGCAGTTATATGACACCACGCAGAGAAAGTGTCTTCAATGCGTTTGCGCTGTCGGCGTCCGAAGAGGTAACTGTGAAACCAGTCAATCACCGCCGGAGACATGTTATGAGAACGCAATATAGAAAGGAGAATGTCGAAGTCCACCGTGTTGAACGCGTTACTAAATTCAAGTAACGTCAACACAGTTAGATTTGCTGTTCCATTCCGAGACGAATATCGTCAGAAATCTTGACTAACGCAGTAGTCGTGCTATGACCGGGGCGGAATCCGGATTGAAAGGCGTTCAACAAGTTGTTTGTAGTAAGAAAAGAAGTGAGCTGTTGATGAACCAACCTTTCAAGGACCTTGGAGAGGAAAGGAAGGATTGAGATGGGATGGTAGTCAGAAGGAGAACTAGGTTTGGGTTTCTTGGGTAAAGGGACGATTTGTGCTTCTTTCCAAGCGGTCGGAAACACACCAGAGGAAAGGGATTTGTTGAAGATATTGGCAATGATTGGTGAGAGGATATCGAGGAGAGGAACGATCATAGCACGGCTAATGCAGTCACTTCCGACAGCATTCGACGAAATGGCTTGTACGTTCTTCATAACATCACAAGCGGCGATTGACTGAAAGAAGAAAGATGGAAAAGTAGGCGTTGGCAAACGAGATAGATGATTTAAAGTACTCAATTTTGTGGCGCTATCAATTTCAGCTGAAGAAGAGAAATGTTTGTTCAGTGTATTTAAATCTATGTTATTAACAGGATCATGTGCACGTTGTTTGCCAACTCCTAGTTTATTAAGAAAAGACCAGACTTTAGCCGGATCCCCATTTTCTACAGATTGATGGATATGGCGGCGCTGTAAATCCCGTATCTTTGTATTGCAGCGATTTCTGACCTCTCGAAATTTATCGCGATTTTTGTCCGAGGAATCCAATTTGAACTTAGTCTTCGCTCGCGTTTTCTTGTCCATTTGTGCCCGAATCTCGTCAGTAAGCCACGGTGCAGGGAGATGTTTTACGCGCACGGGTCGTATGGGAGCGTGACGATCATACAAATCGGCAAGGTGAGAGTTTAATACTGCTAATTGATCATCCACGGAGTCTAGAGCTTCTATTGCCGACCAGTCAATTCGACCAGCATCCTCACGGAGTTTAGCAATATCCATCCCAGAAAAGTTGCGTAGTAACAAGGTTCTGGGTTTGATTTTGGGAGGCCGTATGCGATAAGACAGGTATAGTAAGTCGTGGTAGGAAAATTGATCCGCGGTGAACTGGCCATGTTTGACTACGTGTTCCTGTGAAGATACTAATATGAGATCGAGAAGTGATGGTATACAATTTGGAAAATGATGTGTTGAGTTTAACGGAGGAATGTACAGATTGCAAGAGTGAACTAATGAGAGAAGCTTCTTAGTTCTGTAATCGTTTTTCAAAAGACATGTATTAAAGTCACCTAAGATAATAGAATGACTGTAAGACGGGAGAAATCTTCAATTAATTGTTCAAAAGAGTCAAAGTAATCATTGGAAAGGTGGGGATTATAAAATACGCCCAATAGAAGTTTGGTATTAGAGAGAGATATTTCAAGAAAGAGATGCTCAGCGGTACCTGCAGGGGGCGGTTGAGGGATTTGTGAAGTACAGTGAAGGGATATGCGCCCGCAAATAGATGGCTACCCCACCACCCAATGTACCACGGTCGTTGCGGACCAGGGTAAAACCAGGAATGGAAAAAGAGGACGAAGGAAGTGATGGATTCAACCAGGTTTCGGACACCAATATGGCATGAATATTCTTGTGATCCAACGAAGCAAGCATATCCATGTAATGAGCCGGTATGCTCTGAGTATTAACATGAATCACATTAAAGTTCTTCCGGACATCCGAAAAAGCTGAATCAAATTATCACTCAGAGTGGGGGCAGACTGTGGAAGCTGTCATCTGAGCTTGATGAGCAGGAGTTAAAAATATCTGAAATATCTGACTGATTATTGCATAAAGATATATCCATAGTTCCTAATACAATAAATACGTAAAATAAATACAATACCTATAATAATATGTCAAAAGTTAATACAATAATATACACACTACCTGTGCACATTCTTTATACCTGCCAGCAGCCTTAAAAACAAAAAGAAAAACATAACATTCAACAATCACAAATGCAGATGCGAGTAACGAAACGCAACTCACAGGAAAAAAAAAAGCAGTTAAAACGTAAAAACAGAAAGAGACAGAGATGCGAAATACCGGTATACTTAAGTGATTCCACTTGTCACTCAACTGAAAAGCGCAATAAACATAGAAAAATAAGCGCACTTGACATAAAGTTAACCTAGACTAGAGAAAAAGAAAATCAAAGTCAAAATGTGCTTTCTAAAAAGTTTTTTGCCATCGTCATGCAGTGCCGGCTTTGAAAAGCATCACCTATTTCTTTCCCATGGGTGAAGTAAGAAGCGACTAAGGGATTTGAGAGTTGATGTGTATTGCAATTTTAGGCGAGAATTAATTCCAGAGCACAGTTAACAAGATTAAATTAGGTTAGGGCGTCGGCAGTACTGATTCCGAAGGTCGCAGGTTCGATTCCTGCCTGCGGTGAAAATTTTGCAATTTTTCCAAACATTTAAAAATGACATACATAAACGTGCCTTCCATGGTACCCACCCATAGAGTCCTGAAAGAAAGGGTCAGTGTAATAATTGCGTACTGATGCATCAAATGTGCACTTGCTTGGATGTGTTTGTAGGTCAGAAGAGCGAAGGGCTAAGGGTTAAGGGCTGAGAGGGCAAGTTCTTGTCCCACACCTGACTCAAAGGGCCGATAAGGCCTTTTTAAAATACGCGTTTATTTTCTTTTGTTGGGTATGTTTTTATGGACTAAAAATTTCGTCATTAATTTACATATTTTTATACTGTTTTGTCATTTCACAGAGGAATTTTTGGGTCAAAAAGGACCTCCCTACTAAAATATATTTTGTCTTCCGAAAATCCTACATGAAACCAAAGCTTGAATCACTCAAATAAGCTAAGATAATAGTTTCAACATCAGTGCAGAAATACGCTTTCTTTAAAACTTTTCTACGTTAAAATAACATTGCCATGCAACAACACCTTAACGGTTTTCCCACATGGAATCATAACCGCGAAAACACGTGAGAACGACTTAAAATCAAGCTATCAGTATAATGGTCGGCCATTATTCGTTTGCAGTTTAAAAATGGAACAAAAATGTGTGGACAGGAATGGAGGTGCATGAATGCAATCGCGTGTAAGAGAGTAAAGACACAGTAAAGACAATTGAGGCAGTAAGTTGTTTCGATACTACCTGCGTCCTAAAACTGACTCAAATACCTACGTGTGAATAATGTCGCTACGCGTTTAAACAAATAGGTATGTAGGTACTTCAAAACAAACTTTGGTGATGGATGACGCTGTATTAAGACCATGGACAGTCAAGGTGACGTCCAGTTAGATATTTGAACAGCCAATATATAAATTTAACGTTATACGCGTGCGCTAATAACGTTACAACGTCCAAGCTGTCTTACCCCGCCTGAGCTTGATTGTACAGCGTTCTAGCGTGCATTTAGGAGGTTTCGCTGGATAGTTCAACTGATGTGCCGTTGTAAAATCACCATAAAAAGCATCTGTAAGGATGTAGCTGTGGTTATTATACTGCAGCACATCTATACTGTGTCAGAGCTATGGCGGGGGCGGTAAGTATGGCACGCTACGACGCTGCCACGAGGTATCAAGCACCAATCACATGAAAGAATATCTGGCACACATAAAGAGAGTTATGGTTTGTTTGTTTGTGCTAGCAGAAGTGGTGAAATGTGGTTTTTCATTTTATGTAGGTAATTTTTATCATGAATATACAGTTCAATGCTGCCCCTTATTGGGGAGTAATTACTGTATTTAATTTACCTACCAAGACTGAGCTCATTAACTTTCTTTTCCATCTATTTATTGAAAATTATTTATAGTTGAAAATAATAAGGTGTAAGGAAAGATGTTAATTTTCATTTTAACTTTAATTAAATCAAAATGTCTTACTCTCTTAACGAGCTATTTTCTGAACCCAAAGTTATTAAAATAAAAAATTTTAGTTAACTTTTGCAATGAAAATTTAAATCCTTTGGTGATTGTTTTATTAATTTAGGTTCTATCTTTAATAATTATTAGATTTTTAAAAGATCATTGACCGGTAAATAACGGATGTTTTTCAGATGCGATTCATATTTTATAGGTCCAGTGTTGTTGATAGAAGGAAATACACCGGAGTAACAACCAGGGTATATCAAGCCAAAAGGAGGTCAAAATACTCATAAAACTGAACAAATTTTCCCATGAAACATGGAACAAAATATGAAAAAGGTTTTGAGCCTTTCATAGTAAATCAATAGATAATTTTGTATGGGAGGTTTATTTTTTTATATTTAGAGTCATGTTCCATGGGAAAGTTTTATAGTTTCATGAGTAACTTGACCTCCTTTCAGCTGCTATACCTTTGTTACTCCTGTATGAAACCACATGTACGTATAAGATGTGGTATAAGACTACTCGATGCAGCCGCATCGTCAGGCGGTGTCATACGCTGTTGTTTTCTGACTGGCTGTCAAATACAGCAATATCGCACGGCAAATGTACAAATGATAGGTCAACAATAATATTAAATATTAGACCTCCTATCTATTCGTTTCACGTCCAAGAAGCCATAAATGTCGAAACTGCATTAAAACTTGGAGAGAGTTATTATTCTGAAAACTATAAAACTTTACTGAAACCATTACCAGTGAAATGGATTAATGCATTTAATAACTCCGATTTCGCCTTCAAACAATCATAAAAGAGTATTAAATAGATGCTTTTAGTGATAACTAGAGACCTAGCTAGATCTATCTTGCTAGATATAGATTAAAAGTCTAGTTTATAGTCCAAGCTATTACCTACACCCAAGCACCGAAAGTTCAAAGTCAGACAAAGTTACTCTAAAAGCTTAAAAATCGCATCAACTGGTTTTAGGCATTAAAATTTAAAAGTAAATAATCAATTTTCAAAGGATCAGAAAAGGTAGGGTAGTTTTAAAGATTTATCTTCCCAACCTCAGAGTTTCAAAAACGATATCCGTGATATCAACCCAAAACGCAATTAAAAAGCTGTCTCCAGTTTAAGAATTAGGTATGTATAACACAACTATTGTACTTGCTTACGATTTGATTTCCAAGTTCCAAAATGCAAATGATAAAAGTTCCAAGTCACGCTGTAGATGGTCTAGATGGCGCTACAGTGCATGACCGCATTGCCAGCACGCCAAGCTTATCTGGCATCTGTGCTGTTTAATTTAAAGCTCATAACTCCGTGCACCGTACATGCCATAGCACTGATTCATTGCACTTAGACATAGACGGTTATGGTGGGGTTATTACGGCTTCTAACACTAAATCATTCGGTATTTAAAGCGTTTGCTAGTTGGCGTGCTTTTAAAGCTTTTACTGGTAGGTATTATGTACTATTTTTAATTTCGTCGCGTGATTACTGCATGTGCCAAAAATAGAACCCTTGCAATTTAATGGTTGTATTAATTTCATCGTAGCGACTAGCGTAGCAGTACGGCGCAAGAGAGTTCGTCAGATGCGTCTATGTGACTGATTCATGCAGCCTATACCTACGGCGAGTTTGAAGCACGGCCGCACTCATCTGTCGCATTTGCATCTCTCGAACGCAGCGTGCGGCCACGATCGGCTGCACCTGACGAACTTGAACCTTTAGGAGTATCTGCGTCGATCCTCAATTTCCATGGCCTCACTTGCAGTTATTGTCAGAACGGCCACTAAAATAATTAATTGTGTAGTCCTCAAAGTACTTAATTGTAGAGCACACGATACAGAAGCAGGTAAATATTAGTCGCGGGATAATAAATCTGTTAGCAGGCAGAGTTTAGGTTTAATATCCTGCGCTCCTTCCGCCCGCTTGTTTGCTTGTATTATAATCATAGTTAGGTAGGTACTATCTACAGCACCTACATAATGTTAGTTGGGTAGATATTATTAGTAGGGTAGATTAGATACACTGTCTATCTATCAATGGCGAAGGGCGGAGCGAAAAATAACAGGTAGTAGATTGATGTGAGAGTATGAATATGTAAATTTTGAAAGAGAAGCCGTTATGAATCGGCATGTATGGACTCTTTGCCTCTGCTATCTATCATGAATCCTCATTTACACATATCATCAGTTTCCCAAAACAGAATCGCAAGCAAATTCAATTAAGATTTCGGACCGTAATACCATAACTATGCAAACACATTGGACCAAACTTGTTTTATTATGACATAATTGGCGCATCAATATTTTAGGTCTTAGGTCTCAACTGGCCATAAATCGTTCCTCTGACAGTGGACAAGACGGAGAGTCTCAGGATTACTGAGCGCTGTTATCGCCGGCCTCATGCCAGCCGTCGCTAGAAACCCCTAATATATGGCCGGCTTTACTACTACGTCTATTATTTTTAACGATATTACTTGACCAATCTGGTTCACTTACATAATATTTTCTTAAAGCCAGGGTCAACTTATCAAACCACGATTTCAAGTTATTTTATGTAACCTTTAAAGTGTCCTACAGCTGAGCAAAAGTCTCTCCTCTTTCACGCACTCATCCCGTCTTGGGCTTCCGCATTCAAGTTCTGAAGAAAGACTTCTATATCGTCGCGCCATCTTCTCCGAGACCGCCCGCGACGACGACGACCATCTTGTGGTATCCATTTCAGAATAGCCCACCTGTCGGGATACATTCGACAGACGTGTCCTGCCCAGTCCTACTTCAGCCGATTTCAGTAAATTCATACTGTGATTTCCCAATTATTTGCGTATTCAGTCAGTGATTTTTTTCACTAAGCGGCGCTAGTGTCGCTGACGTTAAGTCATAATAAAACTATGCACACTTTGGAGCAAACTAATTTTATTATGACGTAATTTGCGCATCAATATTTTAGGTCCTAGGTCTTAGCTTGCCATAAATCGTTCCTCTGACAGTGGACAAGACGGAGAGTCTCAGGATTACTGAGCGCTGTTATCGCCGGCCTCATGCCAGCCGTCGCTAGAAACCCCTAATATATGGCCGGCTTTACCCACTACGTCTATTATTTTTAACGATATTACTTGAGCAATCTGGTTCACTTACATAATATTTTCGTAAGGCCAGGATCCACGCAGCAAACCACGATTTCAGGCGGTGAGGTAAGGCTGGTTTCACAATGAGAGTTCTCATATGTTATTTTTTTTTAAAAGAAATGATTTGTTGAATTAAAATAAGTTTATCTACTAAAACCCATTAATGCTAGCTAATATTAAATAATCCAATCAAGTAAAATAATAGGTAGTGGTAACTATCTGTGACTAGGTATAAACAATTTCTTAGAGTATGTTGTACTCTTTTTTGTGGTCTCGGTAACCAAATTAAGAGGATTAAAAACTGAATCAAACGTACCGCTTTTCGTTATTTTGTCCCCATTCCTCGCCTGTAAGTACAGGGTTCTGATTTATATTAAGGTTCTGAATGTACAGGGACTCTAGTCCTTAACATTTGCTAAACTCATCGCATGTTATATTACTTTGACAAAATTTTGCGCTTCAATGTGAAATTAATAAAGTTGGATTAGAATCGCGAGTTCGCGTGTCCAAAACTCACATCAGCTTCAAATACTGATTCTCGTGTAACCGTTAAATACTATTTTAATACAGCGTTTTAAGTAATATAGCTCTTAGTAATACGCGATAAAAAGAGGTAAAAAAATTATACAATTTAATATTTAAACATTTCATTATAAACCAATAATATTATTTATGTAGGTTCTACGTTGTTATAAACCGATTAAGTCAAGTTTAAGTGCATAGTGAGAAGAAAAGTTTAGCTGTATATTTTTTCAAAATTCAAAGAAGGACTTCTATTATAATGGCTACTATAATATGCTTCGTAAAAAAGCAATTTCCGTTTCCGTATAGTGTAGTACAAAAATAGCAAATGTCTCGATTAAAGTCAGTTTTTAAAGCAGCGTATTGGCAAAAGGAATAAATAGTTCCGATCACCATCTATAGATAAACGAACTATGACTGTGTCGATCGAATCCCTCTAAAACTACTTACTAGTACTACCGGGTTATGTATGATTAAAATAATTTTCACGCTCAGCCACTGAGTTTACTAAGTAAATTCCATTACGGCCAGTTGAACTCAACCCTGATCCGATTAACACAAACAAATCCTTCACATGAAATAACCAGAACCCTTTCGTAACGTGTTCATTAAATCCATTTGTAGTTATTAAAAGGTTTTCTAAAAATAGCGCGGGTTCGTGTTATTGGGGTCGTAGGTTTTAATTACGTACAGGCTGTGGACATGGATCGCGGGCGCTGGTCACGAACCGTATATGTGTGGGTTAACATAAAAATAATTTGATGGTACTCTTTTCTTACACCTACTCAAAGTCGCACGGAGAACTATGGAGCGTTCAACGCTAGGTATTTCCCTCGTTGTAATTCGACGTAAAACGAAAGTCGAAGATGCAGGTAAGTTAGTAACAAGGTTGAGGTAGAGATGGACAGGACTAGAGATGGGCACGTACCCGGTATTTACCCAACTACCCGGTAAATACCCGTACGTACCCGGTAAATACCCGTATGTACCCAAATAGGTGGGTAGATAAAAATGTATGGGAAGTCGAAATTTTTTTCACGTTTGCCATCATGGCCTCCATAGAAAAAGTTGTTCAGTTTCATGGTCTGAGCATGCTCGCGAAGTTTTAGGCAAACCGTCAAGTTCACGCGTAAAAGTTGTAAAAAAAATAACTGCAAATATTTGAAAGGATAAACCAGCCCATGAAATTGAACAACTTTTCCTAAGGAACATAGGTCAAAATATGAAAAAATACAAATTTACACTTTTCTCCTTATAACTTAACTCCGTCTGCTCGTACAAGGCCCTCTATATATTATCATTCATAGTATTTATATTATCTAACGAACCGTCATAGTTAAAATCAAAAATAATGAGAATTATGAAAAAAATATTACTTTTCAATCTACCCACCCATTTGGGTACATATGGTATATACCCAAATGGGTAGATTGGGTATATACCCACCGCCCATCTCTAGACAGGACACTTGGTAAAACAAAGACTTGTAAAACTAAGTAACGATCGGTGGACAAGAGGAGTAAAAAGGTTAGTAGCCAGACCACCTGCTCGAAGATCCGACAATATCATCAAGCTAACAGGACCTCACTGGACCTGGCTAGCACAGGATCGTGAGGATTGGCGCTGTAGAGAGAGACCTATACCTTAAAGTGGGTGGATGTGGGCTGAGGATAATGATGATGGTGACCAACTCTTTTATCCTGGATCTAAATTACCCACCCAAGTCCCAAGTAGCTTTACAACATTTAAGACAAAGTGCCCGGTCGCCAACCACAGCTACTTCATTTTTTCTGATTACCATGCAGTTGTTGACTTTCATAACAAACTATAAGTAACTGCTTCCTAATCCTTATCAAAGCACTGCTTATTAGGCATGACACCATTTTGAGAAATGGTTCTATACACCTGTGATTGGGTGAGCAGATTTGTCACGCGTTGTGTGGCTAACACGTAGCGTGGGGGGTAAGTAAGCAGGTCGCGTGCGTGCTGCCGCGACAAATCAAAAATTTGAGTTAGTTGTGGTGAGCCAGTGAGTCTCCTTATACAAGCACTACTCATTAAACCCACGCCAAATACTTGTAATCTATTTTGAGAAATATTTCTATACACCTATGATTGGGTGAACAGATTTGTCACGCGGTATGCCATGAAAAATCTTGCCTCAGACACTGAATAAATCGTCTGTCATAGACGTATGAGGCCGATGATGATTTGGCTAACACGGCGCGGGAGGTAAGCAGGTCGCGTGCGTGCTGCCGCGACAAATCGTAAACTCAGGTTCGTCGTGTGAGCCAGTGAGCCTCTTTATAAATACACTACTCATTAAACCCCGCGCCAAATACTTGTGATCCATTTTGAGTAATGGTTCCATACACCTGTGATTGGGTGAACAGATTTGTCACGCAGTGTGTGGCTAACACGTAGCGTGGGGTAAGAAAGTCGCATGCATGCTGTTACGACAAATCGTAAATTAGTCGTCTGAGCCAGTTAGCCCTTTTAGACACGGAAATGGGGATGTAACTTGCTGTACTAGGCTCAAATTCTTGTATCAATTATTAAAATCCGGAAGGGCATGTCACATCACACTTCATTGTAGGCAATTAATCATTTACACAAACGAGTGAAGCGTTCTTTGACCGTTAGCAAAAACTACTAACTTGAGTAAGCATCAAAATCTTTGATAACATAGTCGCGAAGAAAGACACATTACGTCATTATTTTTTAAACAAAGTTGTGAGATTCCTGCGGTAGCGAATGCATCTGTCAAACCTTTGACATAAACCGTGTTGATATAAAAATAAAAATAAGGTCGAAATTCGTATTTTCCTAACGCATGCGATAAGAACAGACGCTACGTATGTTTCTCGCTTTAGACACGGTAGAAAAACAAAATGACAATCTAGTTTTCCCCTTTGTGAACAAAAACCGAGCTTTCTTGATCAGTCATTTATGTAATAATGCAGTATCATTTAAGAAAATTACATGCCTGTCAATTACCGTAAAGCCTAGTGTGCACTAATTACAAGGCGAGTCCCGTTTAATTTAACAAGTCCTAATCAATCTCGCTCTGCTAATATGTCAATTAATAGCAGCGGTTAATATGGAATGGTGCAAATAGTTGTATTAGAGTGAAGTGATTGATGTTTAACTATATGACATGTAATATAATTTATTATCGTTATATCATTCTAATTTCGTCGTTACATTTCGTTTGTTATTATGGTTGATCAGTAGCCATACTATAACAAGTACTTTCAAAGGTCAGTTCCCCTTTCGAAACCCTATGGTGTCACATACTAAGCGATGCATAGCTACGTAAGTTTTCATTAACAAAATGTACGGTGGTGGTCGTGGTGGCCCCATAAACTGAGGTTAACCGGGCGCGTTCACCTTACTTAACCTCTACAAATTATACGTAAACAAGAAGTTGCTACAAATGTTTACGGAGGGGTTAAATTTATTCATAAGACACTTATAAAACGATGATATACGCTTCGTAAACTTAACTTAAAGCTAAAAATTTTGTGAGTAACTTATTTCAATGCATCACAAGGAGCCAACGGCCAAAGTGTCTGATGGCATTGCCCCTTTGAAGTGCCAGACATAGCCTTTGGGCAAGATGGCTGCCTAGATTACCTGCCTTACTTATCACTTTTAAGATTATTCGTGAATTATTCGGCTGTTAATTTACAGGTCGCTTTATTCTTTTTTAGAAATTTCGCTCTCATACTAATATCTTGTTTATTTTTAAGCCTTCGATCGTCACAGGTGTATGCTGTTTCGAGTATAATCATATTTGGTACCAACGTAATTTGTACTACTAGACAGCCGATGTGGCGCAGTGGTTAGTACGACTGCCTTTGACGCAGAAGGTCCCGGGCTCAATACCATTGTGTGGAGTCATTCATAAAGTTAATATTTATCACTTTGTGAATTTATCTCCAGTCTGGTTAGGACATTGCAGGCTGAACCACCTGATTATCCGAAAAGCAAGGTGGTTCCGTGCATCGGATGGGCACGTTAAGCCGTCGGTCCCGGTTGCTGTCTATGATGGCGGTCGTTACACAACCATGTCAGAGGCCTGCTACTTGCAGTAGGCGGTTCAAAAAACTCTGACACCAGGGTTCATCGGATCGTTGAATGACTCTGTGTCCCACACGAAGAGATGTCTTCTAGATGAGGTAGATGCCTAAGTGAAGTCCTGAACTAGGGTCGTTGACCTCGTCCTCGTTTACCCGCTGCGAGTTATTCACTAACAGATTCGCGGTTTAGGCTGGTCTCGTTAACTAAGTAAAGCCGCCGTCACCATTTGTGCAGTCAAGCTGTTTAGACAGTTTGGAATTTGGACTTTTGGACCTTTACCAAGCAAAGCGCATAGTAAGATTTGCATTTGCGGTTCGAGTGTCTAACCGTATGTGAGCTTATCATAACAGCTACAACAGTCCACTGCTGGACATGGGGCTCCCCCTATCGGGGAGAATTGCCATACTCACCACGCTTGGCAGGCGGATTGGCGAGCGTAGTGCAAGATGTTGCATTGACAGGAAACGCTGCTGCTCATTCCCTCGATGAGTACCTATCCCTTAGTTGCTTTTTACGACACCCACAGTTAGGTTAGGGGTGATGCTATTCTAAGCCGGCATCACACGACAATATGTGAGCTTGACTGTACAAAATAATTGTTTCAGCAGAAGAGTGTAAACCCTATTTGAAATCAATTAAATATTAAACTATTGGCTACATTATAAAACATGATTCCTAGGATTGCAACGCAATATTTGACTGAGTTATGGGAATCGGACTGAGCTCAGAGAACAATCGTAATTTTCAATGTAATATCTATTTTAATGGCTAAAATTCATTTGAAATGAACGATTACTGACTATCACCACCATTACTGATCATGAGAATTACCTCCAATAACTTGTGACATCAGGGTTTATCGAATTGCCTGCCAATTTGTGTCCCACACGATGTACAGGTGAATGACCCGCAATAAAGCATAATCATTCTCTGGAACTATAAACTAACGCCATCAACAAGGACAACTAGTAATTACTTTTTTAATGTCGGTGGCGGCACTTAGCCCTAGGGAGCGACTCGAGTTCCATTACTCATTACAAGGATTTATAGTAGTTTGGAGTTTCAAACTCAGTAGTTAACTCCGTGATGGATATTCACACATAGTTCTAACTTTTTTGTTAGACCACTAAATACGTGTTCCAAAATACGCAAATATAGTTCTGCTTTCAACGCGTTTTGCCGTGTGGTGACGGTTTGGAATAGCATCACCCCATATCTTCTCGTGTTTAAAAGCAAATAAGGGATTTGAGAGTTGATGTGTACAGGCTGATAACCTGTCACTATTGTGTCACAAATATGACTCTCGATCTTGTCAAACGTGGTGTAAATGGCCGTTTTTTACAACCGTTTACCCCGCAAGGGATATAGACGCGATGTATGTATGTATGTTTCAACGCATGTCGACATTCTGTTAAAAGGGCGGTTATTTTTGAAAACATTTTACTTCTTACCGTTTTTATTTGTTCGTATCGTTACGGATCTTTGAAACTACAGAAACGATTCTAAAAATTTACAGTTAGGTTAGGTTAGATGCATTATCTGTAAGTAAAATAACACGAAAACTACAGAAATGTAGAAACAGTCGGGGTTGTAGCTAAGTTTAGTGTAAGTGTTAATTTTACTATTTTGCTGTTTGTAATATTGACCTACAGATTTCGCCTGGAACTCAATCAGCTGGTGTTTGCAGAGAGGCGAGGTTCCGAGGAATCCGGGCGAGCCAAGATATTGCTGGAACCCGGCATCACGCAAATGAAAACTCCATCCCGGATATACGGATATTTCGAATAGTTCGAGCGTTCGCTTAGCTAACGTAGAACGTATTTGGATAAATGTTGTAGATTATTTACTGTGTTGAAATCCAGCTCCGGTAATATTAAGGTTTTTATTGTGTGTGTGTGTGTGTGTGTGTGTGTGTGTGTGTTGGGGTTTGCTTAAAAACTAAATACATTTCATTATTGCCTGTATCTGTGGAAAGAATAAATAACGAATTAAATTCAGCTAGATATGTAATATTTAAAAATTCAGCTAGATTAGAATCTAATCTAATTGTAATGTTGAACGCCTGGAACTCAATCAGCTGATGTTTGTAGAAAGGCGAGGATCCGAGGAATCCCGGCGAGCCAGGATATTACTGGAACCCGGCATCACGCAAATGAAAACTCCATCCCGGATATACGGATATTCCGAATAGTTCGAGCGTTCGCTTAGCTAACTTAGAACGTATTTGGATAAATGTTGGGAATTATTTTTTTACTTGAAATCCAGTGATTATATTTAGGTTATTATTGTGAGTTTGTGTGTGCGTGTGTGTGTGTTTGGGTTTGCTTAAAACAAAATACATTTCATAATTGCCTGTATCTATGAAAGGAATAAATACCGAATTGTAGTGATAATTCAACTTTAAGATTAGTAATATTGACCTACACCACAAGGCTGGAACTCAATCAGCTGGTGTTTATAGAGAGGCGAGGATCCGAGGAATCCGGGCGAGTCAGAATATTGCTGGAACCACGCAAATGAAAACTCCATCCCTAATATACGGATATTTCGAATAGTTCGACCTTACGCTTAGCTAACTTAGAACGTATTTGGATAAATGTTGGGAATTATTTGCCGAGTTGAAATCCTGCTTTCGTGATATTTTTGGTAGGCAGTCGAAAACAAAAGTCATTTAAATAATCGTTTATTTGTGTATTAGCAGCAATAATTATATTTTTTTGTAGACATCGATTAAAAATCAAAAGACCTATTGAAAATCGAGTAATTTAAATTTAAATCATAATATGTACAGTCAATTAGAGTCAAAAGGAATAACTGGTCATTAAAATAAATACGTACGTAGGTAATTTAAATTGGCTTTCATCACCATAAATGAAATTATAGTCAAATTACTAATTTCTCTATTAACACTTACGTAAACTTATTAGTTACCAAATTACGCGTTTAATTCTTAAACATATGAAACAATTCAGTCGTAAAGTTTCGTTAGTAATAATAATCTTACACTACAGGAAATAGTGAAGTTGATTATAGCCAAATTATGGATGTGTGGGTGGTTCATGCAAGGTGCGTGCTAGTTATAAGGCTTGTACAGATTAGCAGCAATGGGCAAGGAAAGTGCTTGTTTTATATTTAACCGGCTGGTGGACCGAACTCGCTCGGTTTTTGTTTTTTATGCATTAGTTTCAAAACAACTCACAAAAACGGTTTACACTATTTTACTCACCAGCAGATGTCGTTGTTAGTTTTAAAACATCTTACAAAAAAAGTATGAAACAACGATTTTTGGTAAATGTAACTTATCTAGATAGATCGATTTATCGGCCCGAATTTGAAAAAATCTTTAGAGTCGTTTCCTAGATCCCAGAAATATTATAGCAGGTGCTTGTAAGAGTCGTCAATGTTTACAAAATTGACGCACAGCCAGTAGCCATCCAGTAATATGCACTAGGTGTACATTATCTGTGTCCGATCCTTTGTCCCTTCAACAGGTACGATCCGTTCTTCTCAGAACAACCACAAAGCTTTGGTTGCCCCTAAAGGGCAGCTGAACTGGTTTTCAGAAAGACCAAACCAAATTCCTAGCCATAATAATGGTATGTAAGGGTTCTTGGACCAAAATCATAATGACTGGCCTTAGGCCTAAAAAGCTTAGATCACCCCATATTTTACCCGTGGGTGTCATAAGAAGCGACTAAGGGATTTGAGAGCTGGATGAGTATATTGCAATTTTAGGCGACAGGCTGACACACTGTCATCGTGGTGATACACAGTTTTCTGAATGGCTCAATTTTTCTTAAGACGTGATGTGAAAGGCCGTTTTTACAGCCGTTATCGCTCTACCTTCCCCGTAAAGGTGTGATAGATAAATATGTATGTATGTTAAAAAGCTGCATTTGCTATGTCGCCGAAAAATGTCGCACGTCTGCACACACTCAGACGCGTATAATAATCGTAAAGTCGGAACGCGCGCACACCCGCTCGACCACATCAAACACTTGCGTGGTATATGGTTCGCCCCCCATCAAATACTCGCGTGGTTTACGACTCACCCCCCATCTCATTGAACATTATTTTGATTTTAAGCCGCACTGTTAAGGATTATTTTCCTCGCATCACACATGAAAGGCATTTTCCATGTTAATACCTATGTGTAACACCTGTGTATTATAAAGCTGTTATTAAATTGGTTGTATAGGCAGTTATAAAACTAAAAAGCAACAATGACACATTATAATGGCAAAATTATTAATCGACAACTTTTATTGTTTCAGGTATGTGCAACTTATGGATTTTAATTGAAATGACGCTGGTAATGGTAATAATTAAAATAAAACGTAGTCACACAGAGTATAGCTATAACTCCTTACAGAGAAGATCTAACTTTTCATCTAACTAATTAGATTCAATATGCTGTTTCATCGCAATTTTTTCGACCAACTTCGATGCAATGTGGTTCTCATATTTATAATGAGAAAAGGTTGATTTTCATGTTCATTAGTCATCGTTATACCTACTTATTTTATGGTATTCTGCTTCATAGCTGTAAAAAACGCATCAGTATTTAGCAGCAAAAGAAACACTGAGATAATATCCATGGATATTGCACGTTTGTATCCACTACGTCCCCGTCACCAAAACACAGAGCAAAATCTGTATTTAGCGGGTAATCAGTTGGCGGCTAATCAGCTGACTTGTTAGCATTGCGCTGAGTCAAAGAGCCCGCAAACACGAGGTACCAACATCAGAACACTGTTAATGTTCTGTTTTCGATGTGACGGTGCGTCAAAGTCGTGTTGTTCGCCCTAAACATAAAATAGAGAGTAGGTACATTATGCAGTAAGGTGACGAGTGATGAATTATTTTCAAAAATCTGCCTTTCTTTCTTTATATAAAAACAAAGTCGTTGAACTTAAGAGGACCAAATTAAATTATTTGTCGTTGGTAATATAAGAACTGCCATTTAAGGAGCTAATCGAAGACTTCCTGAAAACTCGATGGCATAACGAGCCTTTGAAGAATGGAACCATTATTCAGCAAGTAGATACTTTTTTCATAAAATGTTAACTACTTAATATGTGTGTATGTGTTTCACAGAAATTGATCAAAAGATTGATTGTTTTATTTTATTTCTAAATTAAAACCACTTAGCGACTTACACTTATTTATTCTAAATGCACTTACATTAAGTCTGAAGCAATATTTCCACGTCGCACGCTCGTTATTCAGTAGTTATGCATTTCATTACACTGCACGTGCAATGAACACGCGATTATAAAAATAAAACGTAAATGGCTTAGGCAAAAATAAACCAACAGTGAATAATTAACAATGCGAAACAGGATTGTCACAGTACGAAAATGCAGCAGTATAACAATCGTTGTCTAAGTTGGTATGAACATATTGCAAATATTTTAAACCTAAAAAAGCTCTGTGATAATGGCAAAGTTGCATAAATAAGTTTGAATACCAAATAAACAATTCCCGTGTTAGGTATACAGTTTTGGAAAAATTGAATTTATGTCCACCGCAAGCAGGATTTAAACCTGCGACCTTCTTCATCTGTACTGCCGACGCCACTAACTACTGAGCTACCGCGGTTCTATCCTAGCCGGCGAAATGTTCAAATCCTGCCCGCGTTGATAAATTTCGCAATTTTTCCAAAATAAATAAGTTTTATACTACATAATGAGTACTTGATGAGTACTCATTAAAGAACACTGCAGAGACAAACATTTTTTATTTTGGTTAAACGATTTTCTATCTATCTATCATTGAGTGACATCAGTTTGTCACATTTCTGATCTCATATAGCCATCATCATCATCATCTTCCTGCCCTCTTCCCAATTACTTGGGGTCGGCGCAACACAAAATCGTATTGTAAAGGATTTGGCTTAATTTTACGACCGGCCGCCTACCAGACGTCAACCCTCCAAGAATGCTTTTGTGGCCATATAAGCAATTATTATCATTGTGGGCAAGTTATTAAATCAAAGATATTTTGTCTAAGATCCGACTTAACTTTTATTTATTACAGTGTATGCAAAGTTCGAACTTCTGCTTATTAATTTTTACTGTGCACTACGATTTTGATTAGAAATGGGGTAATAACAGTTACCTACATTACTACCAGCAATCATCTGTCTTGGGCAATGAATCAGTGGGGCATGTTAGTGCACGGAGTTATTAGCTTTAAATTAAACCCCGTAGATGCCAGATAAGCTTGACGTGCCTACGACCACCTGATGTGGTAGCTTCATGGTATGCACTATTGCATCATAAATTGTGAATGTTTATGTTATACCATGTTGACCATTATAGCTTTGAGGGTCCGAAATTTGAACGCACAGACCTGCGTATACTTATGGTTCAGTCTCCGAATTTTGACTTTTATGATTATACGGTTTTACCCGACTGCCTCACAAGAGGGTTATGTTTTTCGTGAGTAATGTATGTATGTATGTGGACAAGAACATTCTTTTTCACGGGCTACAGCCCAAACGGCTAGGCGGATCTTGATAGATATGTGAGGAGTCGTTAGATTCGTCTTAGCAGCGCGAGTGACACTGGCTGTATTAAAATTCATAAATTCAAGATGGCCGATTTTTATCGCCAAATATAACTTTGGAATTACCGCAGTCGGGTTTTGTTTATTAATACATTTTTGTTTATAATATCATCGGTATCTTTATTTCAAAGACTGAACCACAATCTATAACGCTGCGTGAAGCGCGACTGATTTAAATGAAGGTGGAATCCAAATTGTAAGTGCATTATTGTTTCATTCGATATTCTCCTTGTAAACAAAAGGTTATTTTATTATTGTGCTACATCAACTACATTACCTACACTTCGTGGAGCCGTCAGAAACAGGAGACCTACGGTCGTTTATTTCATTGAGCACATCGCATTTTTTCCAGCTCTGAAACCGTGTAGGTAATCGAAAATAAATACTGTTGACTCATCTCAAAAATAATTTATTTTAGGTATAGGCGAAGACAGTGTTAGGTTTGAATTCTTTAAACTTTTTAATTCTATTAATACAAGTAAATAAGAAAAGTATTATACCCATTTATAAACCAATTTTAGTATCACGGAACATACTTACCTGCCTAGCATAAAAACAAAATAACATATTTTGGCGACGAAAATTTACGACGCTATGAAAATTACCAAATGTATAGAGATTGTACTTTCTTCTTGGAGAATATTTTATGTCGCTGTAATAATGAATGATACAGATGCGAAGATCAGTCAACATACGCTAATTTCGTGCGTGTTGTCCATTGCTTGGCTAAAAATCTTCTTTTCGTGTGGGACACCGACTCGTTCAACGACCCGATGAACCCTGGCGTCAGAGTTTTTCAACCGCCTACTGCAAGTAGCAGGCCTCTGACATGGTTGTGTAACGACCGCCATCATAGACAGCAACCGGGACCGACGGCTTAACGTGCCCATCCGAAGCACGGAACCATCTTACTTGCGGACAATCAGGTGGTTCAGCCTGCAATGTCCTAACCAGACTGGGAACAAATTCACAAAGTGATAAATATCAACTTTGTGAGAGACCCCACCGGGAATTGAACCCGGAACCTTTGCGTGGTAGGCAGGCATACTAACCACTGCGCCACATCGGCTGTCTAATGAATGATATCTACAGATGCGAAGATCAGTCAACATACGCTAATTTCGTGCGTGTTGTCCATTGCTTGGCTAAAATCATCAGTCATCAGTCGACATTGGGTAAATATACCAAGAACTCCCTAAGCTCTGCATATTCCAGACATGCACAATGATAGCGGATAGCCTCTCTTGCATCAAAGGGGTATCTCTCACGTATGGCTTTTGTGTGGGTGCAGAGAACAAACAGTTCTGTGCGCTGAACAGATAGCCGGTTACTACAACCAAGGGTTGTATGGTTTTATATGCATTACTAAGCAGTTTTTTATGTATGGGTTTGTCGGTAACTTATACGACGTATTAAATGTACTACTACAGCCACAACAGTTCACTGCTTGACTTGGGTTTCATCCATTACGGGGGTATTGCCCTACTCACTACGGTTCGACCTACCTACCTAAGTCGTCTTTTATGACAATCATGGGTAGAAAATGGAATGATGCTATTCTAAGCCGGTATCACACGGTACAGTACCACCGCAAGATCTGTATATTCCAGACAAGCATAATGGCTAAAGGATTGTCGTCGCTTCAAAGGGTATCTCTCATGTCTGGCTTTAACTGTGGGTACAGACAGAACAAATAGAGTAGGGAGCAGATAGCCGGTTACTACAACGGTAGGTATGGTTTAAAGGTTTGATATGCACTATGGATTAGATAGTAAGGTGGAACCCTCACACAACGTCGTTACGCAACGCTAATGGTACCCTTATTTTCCAAGCGTCGCGACAACGACGCGCGTCAACGACGCCGTCAAATTTTCGTCGTGGCGCGCCGCAACGACGCCGACGCTCGGTCTTTCTGGTTCCCCATACAAACCAGTCATCAGTCGCTTGGTTTTTAAGCCTACCTTAATGCATGCGTCTGTTAAATGCATTGAAATCATCATCATCTTCCTGCCCTTATCCCAAATCAGTTGGGGTCGGCGCAACGTGTTTTTGTCAAAACACAAAATCATGTATAAAAAGGATTTGGCTATGCTTTATGACCGGCCGCCTGCATGACGTCAACGCGAGTTTCTGCGCTGTGTTATTTCACCGTAATGATGCTTGATTTTTTTAATACTTTGAAACCTAAATTCTATAAAAAGTAAAAAAAGAACTTCAAAGCGATCTTTATGATCAAGAATTTTCTCTCCTCGCCACAAACCGTTCAAAAGGAGCAGACTAGTTTAATTGCAAGAAATTCCTTTTATTAAGAGAAGTGTTGGCTTTTTCTTTGTTCAACAATCGTAAAAAATTGCAGGTGGCGATGAAAATGTTGGGTTTTATAGTTCATACCTACTCTTCTACCTGCGATCAAACAGAAATTATGGATATTTAGTTTCTACGAAGATTTAGTGAGTGAGCCGGTAGTTTGGCTTTTTTGGACTGTGTTTCAATTGCTAGCAAGTGATCAACTAATAATATTCTTTATTGCACACATAAAACACAACATAGAAAAGTGAACAAAAGGACATGAAGAACGTACACCAAGGCGGCCTTAATGCTAGAGTAGCATTCTCTTCCAGGCAACCTTAGGGTGAGAAAGATAGTGCGATCTGGTAAGCGGGATAGTGCAAACACCTACATATATAACTTATACTAAAATACACTTCAATACATAGATGCGCAATATAATACTTAATACATACCCATTTATTGATAACTGGTAACTAAGTGGTTTAGTATTTGTTTGGCAGGTTGATATGCAATTATAACAGGTTTATTACGGCACGGATGGGATGGTCCGACATTATTATTCTATGTTTTAAAACTTCATCTATAAATGCTGTAATTATCAGGATTTGGCACTTCATCTATAGTCTCTTCATAATTTAAATCTTGTAATCAAATTACTTTGAAATTAATTTCTATTGGATAATGCTGCTAACAAACGTACCTCTTTAAATAATTTCAAAGAAGTCAAAATTCAGAAAGTCGGCACAAAGTGTATTAATTAAGCTAAAAATAAATCACAAAGAACAATCAACCTTAATTATCGAACCGTTGACCTCTGCATAGAGTGCTCTAGCCTCAGACCGTTACCACAAAGTAAGTGTTGGCGGCCGCCCAATACAGAGAGACGGCTTTAAGGAAACATCACTACGCTCATACACACATTTACACGCCGTCGTTTACGCGCGATCTCAAAACGTTTCGAACCGGCTTGTAGCGAGTATATACAGCGTTCGGTGCGGATGGACGGCAAAATTACATTGTACCTATAGTATGTAATAGTTTACGTTCGATATAATGTAAGTAATGTACCTACCTATGTATGTTTGACCCAGGTACGGCATAAATATTAAAAATTCAGAACGAGAAAGTATTAACCCTAGAGTGTAAGCATAAATCCACCCAAAACATAAATGTCAAAGGCTGCCAAGTTCGATAATATTGGAATGCTTCGCCTATAAAGAAGTGAGATCTAAATAAGTACCAAGTTCCATACACAGACCTCAGTTAAAAATAGTTACAGGAATGCACACTTGATTTTCCGCAGTTTGGAAAGTAGATTCTTATTTCCAAACTGCGGAAAATCAAGTGTGCATTCCTGTAACTATTTTTAACTGAGGTCTGTGTATGGAACTTGGTACTTATTTAGATCTCACTTCTTTTATAGGCGAAGCATTCCAATATTATCGAACTTGGCAGCCTTTGACATTTATGTTTTGGGTGGGATTTCATTTATTTTTGTAAGGTTTATTTTCTTTTTTTCTTATGATTAAGTAAGGTAAGAAAATATCTCATTTATACTTTACTTTGACTAAATACAAACCTTCGTAACGAATTTTAGGTCGGTACGACGATTGGAAGATATAGATAAATTTTTTGTTTTAGTTCCTTAGGGGTATGAATTTACACCTTCATTATTTTTAAAACCGACTCACACTTGGCCATTTTCAGATTTTTTCCTTTACCTTAACCTAAAGACCTACCTCCATGCCAAATTTCAAGTCAATACGACCATTGGAAGTGGTCTAGGTTTTTGATGAGTGAGTCAGTCAGTCAGTGAGTGTATAGTAAAAATAGCGATTTTCTGACGTCAATATCTCAAGACTTACAATAGGTACATTAATGAAATTTTGTATTTTAGATAAGTAAGTAGATCTCGACAGATGCTAGAAATTTCATATGCGTAGATAAAATAGATTTTGAGTTATAGGTGGGTCGAACTTGGCCCGAAAAGGTTCGTGTAATATAACCCACGGCCGGTGTGTCGTTTTTTTTGCTCGAACTTGGCGGACACACTGCCGTGTGTCTAGATGATCGGAAAAAGGGGCGAGCTGTCCTTCTGTAAATTCTCTATTTTGTTTTCTCTAGCCTCAGACCATTACCGCTAGGCACTTACAAATCGTGTTAACTGGTAAAGTAGCAACCCTATAGAGTAGGCATAAATGATCGGAAGAAGGGGCGAGCTGTCCTTCTGTAAATTCTCTATTTTGTCCCATTACCGCTAGGCACTTACAAATCGTGTTAACTGGTAATGAGCCGATCGGTACGAGATTTGTACCGCATAAATATTAAAAATTCAGAAAGAGAAAGTATTATATCGTAAGCATAAATGATCGAAAGCAGTGGCGAGCTGTCCTTCTGTGAATTCTTTATTTTGTGCCATTACCACTAGGCACTTACAAATCGTGTTAACTGGTAATGAGCCGATCGGTGCGAGATTTAAGAGCGATTTATGCCTACACTGGGCATAAATGATCGGAAGAAGGGGCGAGCTGTCCTTCTGTAAATTCTCTATTTTGTGCCATTACGGCTAGGCACTTACAAATCGTGTTAACTGGTAATGAGCCGATCGGTGCGAGATTTACGAGCGATGCGTGCGTCACGCGCCTCCCACAACGCACTATACAGCTAGTTATAGAGTTACCCACACAGTACTACCCACACGGATTATACTTATTATTAATAGTATGAAAAACTGGAAAAAGATTATCTCCTACCCACACTGATTATATGTTATATGATGACAGCCGATGTAGCGCAGTGGTTAGTATGACTGCCTGCCACGCAGAAGGTTCGGGGTTCCGTGCTTCGGATGGACACGTTAAGCCGTTGGTCCCGATTGCTGTCCATGATGGCAGTCGTTACACAACCATGTCAGAGGCCTGCAGTAGGCGGTTGAAACTCTAACAACAGGGTTGATCAGGTCGTTGAACGACTCGGTGTTCCACACGAAGAGAGAGAGACTGATCATAAACTGGAATAAGAATATTTGGTAAATGGTAACCTAATAGTGCTATAATTACACACACTGCACACGTCATCATAGTGAAGTTTAACTGCTAAGCCACAATAGAAATAGGTTGTACTTGCAGTGAGAGAAATCGCTAGGTTGACAGCAATATACAAATATAACATCCGAGAAAGTACATTTTGCTGCAAACGGTTAGCCTAATTTGTCACTATTACTGCTATTACGACTTAAAATTGCTGAGTGAATTTGACATACAAAGACACAAACGTAGACTTTTTGTAGCATTATCATAGCCCGTAGCATTTCGTAGCACTACTGTAGCACCGTAGCCGTTACGCCCGTCCATTTCTCGTAGCAATAAAACGTAGCTGTGTGTCCGCTACGTGAGGACATCCTAACGTATTCCCAATCAAGGAGACTCAGATCAAGACATTAACGCGCTCGTAAAAGTACCCGCGGGTTAGAATAGTTAATAGTTTTAGTATGCGGGTAATTGCTTAAGTTGAAATGGATAATTTTCGGTTTGAAGCAATTATAAGGTCGGTGCAGGTAATGCCAAACCTAAAAATTTCGTATTTTCCCATATAACGGCAAAATTTTGGCAAACAATTTCCATATAACGGCAGATAAGCCATATTACGTATTGAAAACTGAGAATTACAAGCACAAAACCTTAAACGAAACTCAGGCTTGGGCCTACTTTGCAACTTATACAACCACCATTAAAAATAGCTAGCATTAAAAATAGATAAAAGCGCCCACAAATACACAATTTGTATTATAAGTAAGATTCCAGAAAAAAGAGCAGATAAATTGAATCAATACATAGTAAAAATTAAGTCGCTTTTGCGTTTCTCTGTTTGTCTGTCTATCATGCAATTCGCTGACTTCTCCTAAACTACGCAACCGATTTTAATTCTGTTTTTTGTAGTAGATAGAGTGATTCAAGATAACTTTACCTGTATAACTCATGCCGAAAATATGAGCCCGAACCCATATCATGTAAAACCGGGTACAATATAATTACTTACTTACCTACCTACGCATAAGTACAAATGTTGTACCGTCCTACATATTACACGAAATACCTTTGTTAATTTGTAAGTAGGTACAAGTATAAGTTCGGAACAGAAAGGAAGACCTATGAACCAACTGAAACTGTTAGTTCCTGAATACCCCTCAAGTGCGGAACGGCTCATGAATACAATACAATACGCCAATACAATACAATACTCTGCAGAAACTTGTTTTGTACCAGTCTAGTTGAACTTGTAGGGTTACTTGTACAATTAATTATAAGTAAGTAGGTCTTTGCTTATTCTACAATAGGTATTTGAGGTTGCCGAGTGGTGCCGGCAGAGTAGAATAGCACCACCCCCTCTCTTCCCATGGAGGTCGTAAGAGGCGACCGAAGGATGCGGTTAATCGTATATTCAACTGTCTAACTGTCAACTTGTACGCGTACGAGCTTGGCAATAAATAATTAATAAAAAATGGATATAAACGAAAGTGAAGTGTTTCAAAACTTTATATCGAGTGCACTTAACCCTATCGAGAAGAAAATCACCTCCATATTAAACCAGATAAGTGAATTAAACAGTGAAATACGTGAACTTAAAACCGTTCTGCTCAATCAAAATGTTGAGAGGTCATCAAAAATATCTCAACCGCTGACACTACCCACTGCAAAAACCCCGCCGAGTGAAGCGCCGAGTAGTGCGACGAGTGCGACATCAACACCCAAAGTCGTCCTTCTCCCACTAAGGCACGGGCGCCTATCAAGCAACGGCCCGAGCGCCGCACTGCAGCAAGTGCGAAAGAGAAGCTGTCAACACTAATGTCACGGCGAAATTCTACTAAGCGCAATGATAATAGACCAGCCAAGCTTGGTCCCTCGAAGACCGTTGAACCATCGAACACTAAATTACGCGATCTACAGCAGGATAAATCACCAAAAAAGAAGGGAAAGAAAGCAAACTCACCACTTACCCTTCAACAGCTTTTATCAGTAGACACTGACCAATCATCTGACGACTCGAAATATGACGACGAGGCGAATACTTGTAATAATAATAACAAATGGACTGATGTTATTAACCGAAAATCCAATAGAAATAAGGTCAAATCAATAAAAGGCTCTGCCACGAACACAAACCTACGAGGATTGAACGATTTAAGTACCTACACGGATGTTTCTTCACTAAAGAGACTAGCGTAAGCGACATAACACAGTACCTAAACCAGGCCCGCACGGGGTTCAACTATACCGTTGAACAGATAAAATCAAGACACGACACTTACAATTCGTTCAAAATTGGTATTCCTGATTCAATTTTTGACGACTTTCTTTCTGTGGATATGTGGCCAGTGAACATCCGCGTTTCTGAGTGGAAGCCCTTTCTCCTCCGCCGGGCACCCACCGAACCCCCGGAAAACGACATCACCATCAAAAAACGATACTAAAGTATTAAAAATAACACACCAAAACATAAATCGACTCAAAATAAGACATTCAAGCTGGAAAGTGAACTACAATTACACAATAACGACACGGATGTCTTATGCATCACCGAGACATTTTTAACCTCTGAAGATATTCAAAACGTTCATATAATGAACTACAAACTCGCGGCCTACTTCTGTAGGTCCAACAGTGGAGGAGGCGGAGCGTGCATCTACGTGAAGGATCCTATGATAACTATCGAACGTAGCGAAGTATCTCAACTATCTATTGAATGTCACTTTGAAGCGTGCGCAGTGGAATGTGTAGGACTGGGAGTGATCGTGATATGCATATACAGACCACCTAAGAATACACATAAAACTAACACGGGCGATTTTGAAATTTTCTTTTCCCAATTACACAACATACTCAAGCTACATATCATAAACAATTATAAAATCGTGATAACTGGCGACATAAATATTAATTTATCTATCAGCAGTAGCAACGAAAAGAAACTGCTCGAAATACTTAAACACTACGGGATGTCATCTTTAGTTAATCTTCCGACCCGAATAACTAAGACTACAAGTACATGCCTTGATCACATTTACACTAACATAATTAAGCATGACATTGCCTCAGTATACTCTAATAATATAAACGTATCTGATCATGCTGGGGTGACAATTGAAATAAATTATTACAAAAATGAACAAAATAATAACACCATAACAAAAAGGATATTTTCATTGTATAAAATAAATAATTTTAAACTTGACTTACAATTGTACGACTGGGATAGCTTGTTTTAAACTCACTTTGTCCTAATACCACTTTACGAAGCTTTATGAACATTGTCATTCACCTTTTAACGTACATTTTCCTATAAGAAAATACCCCGTGCGCAGTAGATTAGGTAAATGGATTAACCCAAGTATAATTGAGAAGCGGCAGAAAATAATTGAATTAAAATACTCACTGTACCACAATAATAAAAACGAACCCTTACTTTATAGGCAATTATTGGACTTAGAATCATCTTATTCCAACGAATTGAGACTCACACGACGCGATCACATAAATGACCAGATTCAAAACGCCTCATCCAATATGTGTAGCGCGGTTTGGCGGATAATTGCATCAGAAACAGGCCGAAATCGAAATAAAAACAATGCAACTGACATTCTCGTTAGCGCATCCGACGGCAACTGCGATAAGGAGCGCGCTCTCAGCGCCGCAAACGCGTTAAATACCTACTACGTACAAGCTAATCACAACTCAGCTGTTAAACCTGTTCTAGTTAATGCGATGACCTATGTTGAGACGTACTTAGCTAACCGTACCGTCCCATTGTTTACACTTGAACCATTTTCTCTGTTGCAAGTAAATAGAGTAATACGGAGCATTAAGCGAAAAAACACAAACGACATTAACGACATGTCTACAAAAGTCCTTGACTACCTACCTGACGTTGCAGTGTCGGCTATGTGCTCCATTTTAAACCAGGCCATCACCGCAGGGACGTATCCTGAGTTACTCAAGCACGTCAAAGTCCAGCCCATTTACAAAGGCAAGGGTGACATGAATGAGCTGAAAAACTTCAGACCTATATCCCTAATTCCAATCATATCGAAAGTCTATGAGCGTCTGATAAGCGACAGGTTAATGCACCATATAAACAGTATCAACCTCCTTAATCCTCAGCAATATGCCTACCAACGAGGCAGGTCGACGGTTGATGCAGCGCGTGACGTCACGGAGCGGGTGATGAGTCATATCGAGGGCGGTCGGCAGGTGGCAGCCATATTCTGCGACCTGTCGCGCGCCTTCGAATTGGTAGACCACTCGCTGCTTTTGAAGAAGCTGACGCGGTACGGAGTGAGCGGCGTGGCGCACGCATTTGTGACGTCGTTCCTGAAAAATAGAAAACAGACCACCTATGTGCGGAACAACCCTTCCAATACCCTTGAACTGTCCGATTGTGCAGTCCCGCAAGGATCCATAATGGGCAATAATATGTTTCTGTTGCTCATGAACGACTTCACGACTGCTTCAGCTGAAGCTGAGTACGTACTGTTTGCTGACGACGGGTGCGTCATAGTAGCCAGTAACACCAGAGATGGCCTTGTCACAAAACTCACCCGCGTTATGCAGCAGATATCGGACTGGTTTGATGCTAACGGAATGCTGTTGAATGTAGAAAAAACCCACATAGTACATTTTAACCTCCGAAACTGCAACATACTAGACATTAGAACTACATGCAAAAACATTCCTGTACCTCAGGTACGACAAGTAAAATACTTAGGATTTTTAATAGACTCAGGGCTCACTTGGACACCACACATTGAAACTCTTTGTAAAAGACTTGCGTCAGCAAACTTTGCCTTGAGTCGACTGAAACCGACACTGAGTGCCGAAAATTTGATGAAAGCCTATTACGGCTACTTTCACTCGCTTCTCGGTTATGGTACCATCTTATGGGCGACAGCGTCTGAGCGAGACAGCGTATTTAGGAAACAAAACAAGCAGTTCGTATATTGGCTGGTGTGGAGTATGACCACCATGCCAAAGATCTCTTCATCGACCTTAAAATACTCACCCTACCGTGCCTGTACATTTTGGAAGTGGCGAAGTATGTTCGAAACAATATGGATAAATTTACAACAAAGGCGGAAGTTCACAATCGCAACCTCAGAAACCGAAACGCACTAAGTGTGCCTCCCACTAGACTGGTTAAATCCAATAACTGTCTACACTCTATAGGACCAAGGGTGTATAACAAAATCGCATCTGAAATTAAAGACTCAAAATCGATTTCAATTTTCACTAACAAACTTAAACAAGATCTTTTAAATAAAGCATTTTATTCAATCAAAGAATTTCTTGACTGCAAGCTACCCTAGTCTAATGAGTTAATGACCTATACTACTACTAAATATACCTAAAAATGTAATGAATTTAATTTAATTGATCTTATTTGTGATATTTAAGGCCATACAATTAATAATTAGTAACATTTGACATGTAAATTTATATTTATGAATAAAGGATTGTATTGTATTGTATTGTATTGTATAATCCACCACAAAAGCATTCCCAAGGAGGGTTGACGTCTGGAAGGCGGCCGGTCGTAAAATTCAGCCAAATCCTTTTGCAACACGATTTTGTATTCAACAAAACGTGTTGCGCCGACCCCAAGTAATTGGGATAAGGGCAGAAAGATGATGAGGTATTTGAGGGGAACATTGAAGCTTTTGTGTAACTGTTGAGGGCAGAACAGCTAGGCTGCTGTAAGGTAGGTAAAAGACAGCTGTAAGTACTATGTATTTCATTGGTTTCTATCAAAGCAATATTTAAAGACAAAGATGACGCTGAACTAGTGCAAGTAAAAATATCTTTGCATGCAAATCTTTACTTATAAATACAAAATACCCTCATTCACTGACTGAATTACTGATTCATCAACGCACATCTGTTCATACCTGACATTTAAACAAATTTTAAAACAAACTACCTACCTACTCGTACGTCCCTTGATGAAATGCAATAAGCAGTACGTAGGAAGGTACTCAAAGGCAGCAGCCAAGATATATTTCATTACAAACTTCTCCAACCCTAAGAACAAATCAATTGAATAAGTGCAAGCCACTTCAGTTGTACGACTTCATTTGATTGAAAGTTGAAATAACTTCTATTGGAATGATTGGAGCAACCAAATAAATATTCGCAATGGTTTCTTGCTTATCAAGTTTTTAAACTGATTGTACCTTACTGGTTCAAACCGTATGGTATCTGCTAAGAATACTGCCTTTAGCTGTATGAATTTGTGTTCTGACAAAACCATGTTGCGCTGACCGGCAGATGGTGACTTGAGTCAGGTTAGCTTAATTGTTCAAAAGTTTAAGACATGATCAATCAATAACCATAAACCGCTATTTGTTTATTTTTGTTTTCACTAGATGGCACCACCAGGTTTTTGAAACACGCTAACGAAATGTTTACCGATATTATTTAAGTATCTTTGCATAACTACAAAACTACAAACGGTTGACTTTCTATTTTTGAATATTTGCTTTTGAATGCCAAAAAGCAATATTAATTAATTACGTTGTATTTATTTAAATATGGGTACTCTATCACAAAATAGATAATTTACAGAAGAAATCACTCGAGCGTATTTTATATTCGCGATTGTTACTTGCTACAATCGAAATTCAGCTAAATCTAATACAAGAACGAATATAATTCTGAGCCGATTTCAATCAAAGAACTATAACGCGCGTGATAACCATCTTCTTAGTAACCTTGAGTACCCACTAATCGTCAGTAAGAAATAAAATCGTCGCTAGTACTAAGTGAGCCATCTTTAATGGCGCCGGTTTATAATCTTCACACCGGTTTTGCTCTGAGATTAATTTCAAATCATTATAAAGATTTTTTTCATTTTCACGTAGGCAGTCGTACGTATAACATAACTTGTAAGTCTGTTCCGGTAGCTCAGTTGCTAGAGCAGTGTGATGAATAAGAGTCATCTAGAATCAAACCAAGGTCCTCCAGATCCCGAGACTAGACTTACACTCAGACCCAAGACCATAAACGTAGGTATTTATTTCCAATCACCCGACGCAATCGTGGGTAAAGAGAATCATATTGAGAACGACCAAACAGCTTTCCCTCAAACGAACTCTCCGGGGAAGTAATATTTTACGACAAAAACACCAGCAATAAAACTAGCCGCAGCAATCGACTCTAGTACTGGCTATTAAATGTCGAAGAGAAAGTCGTTTTCTTTGCGGTTTTTGCCGTGCCTATAAGACCATTTATAAATGTTAGTAACTGAACAACCAACCTATGAAGTTATAAAGAATGATGCATGATACATCTATAATTGGTAAATCGGACTACTTTAGTCGAAAAATGAGAAAATAATTTAAAAAACGCTATCCTCGACTGATTCGCAATACACCTTTAAGTTATATTTAAGTCTCCTTACTAAATGAAGACTGGTTATAGGTACTTTATACGTCTTAAATAACGGTTTTTGATAAACAGAGAACCTCCTCCGTTTTTTTCCGTCGGTTTAAAATACGGTTCTTGTGCCATACGGCATCACTGGTTATACAGTATGTAAAAAAAAATTGCAATTATTTTAAGGGGTGAACCAGTCCGTGAAACTGAACAACTTTCCCTAAGAAACATAGACGTAAAACGAAAATAATTTTTAGCCCTCCCACACTAACTGACCCGGTCGGACAAAACATTTTGTATGTGAGGTCCAATTTTTTAGTTTCATATTTTTATCTTATTTAAAAGTTATTCAGTTTCATGGACTGGTTCACTCCTTAAAATATTTGCAGTTAATTTATTTCCACCTTATATAGGTAAGTAATAAACACCTACCTTATGAATAAATATTGACCTACCCCTACCAATACCACCTACCTATTGTAGTCCAATAATACTGCCACGTGACACTCTCGAATTGTCGAGATATTTCGAGAACAACAGAAATCGGAGCGCGCGTTGTTTTAGCAGACACCGGAGTCTTGTTCCTAGTAACAGCTAATGGAAGCAGCGGAATACATTATGTTTATGTTTTGGATAAGGTAGCGATTGAAATACGTAAATAAGAGATACAGGAAACACTGTAAATGTCTAGGGACTTTACGTACAATAGAAGCCACAGAGATAGAATTTTTGTTGTGAAGAACTACGGGTTGTTTTTCATGTTGCAATAGATCGGTACATTAAAAAACTGCAGGTAAAATCAATACGGTAGCTTTCACATATGTTTGCAATATGTTGCTGCAACTACAGCAGCGGTGGAAAACCGCAAGATCAGCGGAAAATATAAATGGATTTTAATAATGTCATTCCAAAAGGACATCGCCGTGTAAACGCGAAGACATGGTGGAGTGTAGGCATCATGATTGCTGGAAACTTTTGAAAAATAGTAAATCAAACCATTTTCCTACCATTTTCCTACACTTGGAGTCGACGCAATATTATTTGTATGAACACAAAATTATATTGCAAAAGGATTTGGCTCAATTGGGTATGTAAAATGTATAGGTTTAATATTTTTTTCTAAAACTTTATGCAATTTTACGAATCTAATTTGGTTCATTTGATTATCCCTTATTTTTTTATGATTGTTTAAAAGTTTTTCATTGATGACGTCATCACTGGGCAACTAATGAAACGAACAACTTTATTTACATACTCTTTGCGAAAAACCACCATGCAAATTTAATTGCAAATTCCACAGACATTTCTGTCAATGTAGAATGCGAAAAAATCATGCTATTTCCTTTTCTCTCAAACGGTTTTCTGTAAGGAGATTGAGATAAAATATTGTCTGTCAGATCCCTTTAATTTTCGAACGCAACTGTTTCGCCATTTTATAGTGCCAACAATTTATGGTACGTCAAGTGTCAAAGTCTTGTAAACAAAGTGCGATTTATCAGTTTATTCTTGAAATATTATTTTTGCAGGGCATTTTTTTGTGATAAAAGACTAAATTAAGGAAATGACATCATGCCTAGCTGTTCCTTAATACAGTGCAGCGTGCGTCTTATTAAAAATCGCCCTGAAATTAGTTTGCACACGTAAGTACACAAATCTGCTATTTTACTTGAACTTTATGAGATTATATGTAATAAAAAGCCACGAGCAGCTATTTTTCGCTATAAAGCAGCAAACTATAAACGTTTTTTTCCCCAATATTTCATTAATTTCTTTATTTCTGCCGATACTGATTTCATACAAACTGATCGTCGGCTAGGGTTGGGGTAGTACATAGTCACGGTATCGATATATTTTGCCAGAATTCGTAAAAAATTAATTTATAAAGGTTTACCTAAATAATTATCATGATAGACCCGGTTCAATACTTAAAATGTGTGAAAACAATCGCGAGTGCTTCAAAAGTTATATTCGTAAGAATGGAAGGAAATAATGAATCTTGAGAGTTCAATTCAGAAAGTTATAGGTAATGTGCCAAAGTTACTAAGTAATTTTTGTATATACCTGTTTAATAATTTAATATTTTTTTTTACAGATAACCAAAAAATTAAGTTAAAAGAAGGAAATGGCTTGATATTATTGGCACCGAAATATTTGTCCACGTCATGGACAAATATTGACATGCTCCCTGTATTTTGGTGTCGAGTGTTATAACAGAACTCTGGATAAGTTATGCCAACGTGAAGAAGCCTTGCCTTGCCAACCCCTTTTTGGTAAAACCTAAAGAAAATGATAGATCTGTTTTGACTGAACAGCAACAGGAACAAAGTGGAAGGAAAAGGAAAATTTCTGGAATAGCACAAAAAATTCAACCTGTGTTTTGTTATGAATAGTTATGATAAATTATTATTTTTGGCTTTTGTTTGATTTTTATTATTAATTTTTACCCCTACAACTTGTTTTTCTTTTTAACAATTTATTTACTACACACAAAAAACAGTTAAGTATTATGAAAATTCACAACAGCTTAAGCATAATACAGTAGTAAGGTACACAAAAAATATCAACAGCGTAGGCATAGTGCCCGTCAAAACCATCATCATCTTCCTACCCTTATCCCAACTAGGCAGTAGGCAGTTACCGACTATCAATATCGATTTTTGGGTCCAAAATGATTACAACCCTACAAAAATCCGCCATTTTATGAGTTCAACATTGTTTAGGTATTCACGCACATTCAGAGGGTACAGCCAGTCCATAGGTTTGTCATGTCTTTGGCAAATTCAGTGTTATCGATAGTAGTAGGTACTATCGATAGTTTTGCAACACTACATCAAACGTCCAACTGACATGACAGAAGCAAGCAAGGGTGAAGCAAAGAGAAGGTAACTTTTATTGGGGAGGAAGTTCGTTATAGGCGTCTCGAAAGAGTTTCATTTAATTATTTGCACAGTATGCACATCACAAAGGTCAAATTAAGGTTATTTAGATTTTGCAAAATCAAACTGATCTTTAACTTTTAGAACTAAAAACATGAAAAAACTATAAAAGACCAAAATATCTCCAAATGGATTTCTTATTTTACGTCTTCGAGTTAAGCTTTACATGCCCAATTCTACGACCGGCCGCCCGCCGAGACGTCAACCCTTTTTGGGAATGCACTCGTAGGTGGTATTACCGCCACCATTCGGTTGACGATGGTTGGCAGATATTGTAGCCAAGGTCAAAAACTCGGAGTACGAGCGGTAAGCCAACTTTCTACGTCGCCATTTACGAAACCCCCTGAGTAGAATAGGGGTGGCAGAATTCTTAGCCACTACCACTCGTTCATTACCAAACCACAGTTTCTTATCAAATTAACATTTTGGCATGAGAGTAAGTAAGTATATAAAGTAATTTGAACAACTCTATCCCTCGTTATGATGTAACAACGTAACACAGAATCGTCCCAAAGCCCGCTAAGCACTTTACAGCAATAAATCCCACCAACTTTCGAATATTACACAACAGCAAACTCCTTTTGACGTTTTAAACAGACTGCGGATAGCGAGGATAAATATAATAGTCCAGTCAGTTAGGTGAACTTGCGATGTTATGCAGGAATCTCACTCCGTCGAATAAAAAGGTTTTCTTTTTAGGACAGTAACACGGTTCCTATGATTTAATCTTAATTTTCATAATGTTTATTACAAGAACACAACCTTAACTAACTTTTTTACTATAATGAGATTACTGCACAATTTGATATGGCAATTGATGGCATCAAGTCAGAGTGCATTGCATGTATGATTTGAAATAACGTATATAATAATTAATGAAGGTATTAATAGTTTATGTCCGTCTATTCAACGTCAGGTAAAAAAAAATAGTTCATAAGTTCCTTAATAAAAATAAAAATGTATTATATTTTATATTATACTTATTATTTTAATTTATAAGAAATTTTTGTGGGTGACCGGAATAGTCATAAAAGTATTAACGATTCTTTTGCATCTTTTTCCTTTATTGACTGGACTAAACCTGGGATAGTAAGGGAGGGGAATATATACGAGTGCGTGTGGGTTTATGAGGTAAAATGTAGGCGAAAGTTTTAATTAAGTTACGCACGAACGCCGAGCGGTGGGCTGGTAGAAATTACTCGTCTGCGCTAATTGTCCCACTAAGCGAGCGCTTGTAACTACACGAATTACAGAGCATTTTAATGAGTTGGTTTTGAAAAGGTGACAGTTGTGTTGACAACGACGTACTTTATGGGTGTTAAATTGTTGAAGGCTTGGTCTTACAATGAAGAGAAAAAATCAATGATTTTTGCAGACATCAGTAGATGCAACTGGGTCTAAATGCAATAATGAAAACAAACTGAACTTTCAAATTGACAAGATTTTGACCAATCATAGAAAAAGGCCTCAACGTGAGTGGCGAGTTCTTCTGTTTGTTTTCTCATTATTCCTATTTTTAGTTAACAAATAAAAGGTGGAATTGCTGTACCATTTACTGAAACATAGACTTAAGTTATATGATAAAATAGAGCCGCCCCACGTAACACTCAAAACAAAAATAACAATCCACCCTAAGCTTAAGGTATTATAGCTATCAGTGAAGGTGTGTCCTAAATCAAACAGATAGACCTTGCCGCAAACATGGCTGACAAAGCCGTTCTGCGATGGCTCGCACAAATCACGTCCTGCTAGGGTTGCCACGTCTGTAATCAAATCACATTGAAGATAATTTACCGATATACTGTCAAGCTCACGTTGACACTTTAGAACTCGACAAATCACGTCCTGCTAGGGTTGCCACGTCTGTAATCAAATCACATTGAAGATAATTTACCGATATACTGTCAAGCTCACGTTGACACTTTAGAACTCGCCAATATTAGTCTTATACGCGCGGCATAAGATACGTCCAAAGTTCAATTTGACCAACGCAACCTGAACCCTGAACTTGACTATACTATACGAAGAGAGAGAGGTACAGTAACATAACATAAACATAAATATACTTTATTTCACATAAAACATGAAATGGACAAACAGAAATAAAACAAAGAGTACAATGCAGGCGGTCTTATAGCTAAGTAGCTATTTCTACCAGACAAAGTACGCACGTGAGTTCAGTACCATCCTAAAGTATGCGCATCTTTATCGCACTTGCCAGTATCTCAGCGTGTGCGACATAGAGGCGGATACTTCAGGATGGTTATGAACTAGCGCGTGTACTGTAGGTAATGAATAAGAACATTGTTATATAAATCAAATATCCAACGACGACAACGCTAAATAAAACCAGTAAACCACCATGGCCACCAATAAGACACAATCACAGGGACGACAATGTGTCAGAATTGGCCGGCCGTAACAAAAGCCTGACCCTATCTCAATTTACCGGATATCCGGCCATGAACCTAGCGACAGACAACCGGCTTTTACCTGCTGTTGTCACGTTGTCTGATCAAATATAAGGTGTTAATAGAAATAGTTGTCGTGTCCGTAAGTACCTACCATATTTTTCTGGAAGCAGTTTCTATTATCTATTGTACACCAGTCTACATCAACCCTCTGCTGAGTAGGTATAGACCTCTCCTCTTTTCCGCCAACTCCTCCAGTCCTGTGCGTCCCGTTAAACAGGCACAAAGCAGCTTAACCTATTTTCAACCGCCGTTTGTATATTTGAATACTTACGATATTAAGCCACAAAATTGTCGATGATGATAACAATGATCATCTCTATTACCAATTCTTGCCGTGGCCAATAACTTCTAATGAAACCAGCGTTCATGGCCTGTAGATGGCTAACGTAAATTATCATAGTACTCAAGATAATTTGACTAACAGATGATAATTTTACTAGCCAGTTTGAATGATAGCATCATTCATCTACTGGACAAAACAACAGCCACAATAGTCCACTGCTGGACTAGGGCGTTCTCAATAATAAGAGGATCTTGGCCTTCAAAACGAGCTCTATTCACTGATCCCTGTCCTGCGCTATCTCCTGCCATTTGCTGACTGATATGACATAAATGATGAAAATTCATGAAATAAGTCTCATGAAATTTGCATCTTCTACATAATAACCAAAATCATTCACTCAAACACCCAATATTACGCAACTTGTTTGTCTGTTATTTTCGTTGACAGAGTGGTATTATATTGACGTCACTTAACTAATACTGTCACCTGAATACGTGGAAAACAAAGCATCTAATAAACTATACTAGCTCCAGCACTGTCATGTCGAAAACAAAACCAAAGACGCAGTAGAAATAATAAGCAGTAAAAAAAATTTAAGGTTAGGAAAAGGGAACAAAATTTCGCTTGGTTTTAAGGTTCCGTAGTTATTATCACTAAAATTATAAGACATTATAACCCTACCGTGAGTAAAAACCCGTTAAATGTATTATGGCTTTAGCAAAATTTCAGTCAAGTAAATTAGTTTTAAATTCGAAGTAAGTATATCAGATTTACGTAGTAGTATTGCCGTATTTAGCATCAACCCAATTTACTCCTGGAAGTCCTAAAAGGCTATTAAGAATATCAACCAGGGCATAGGCAGCAGCGTTCCTTGTGGATATACCTTTATTGTAGTAAATACATGTCCAGCAGTAGATTGTTGTCGATGTTTCGAGCCGCGGAATAAAACTAGGAATAAAATATTGTTACAAAAAGAAAAATTGTGCCTTGCATATTTCTTTTTTTTACAATGACTAATCTATTTCAGCTGTGTAATGACTATCAATAAGTGATTATTTTATATTATCCTACATTGAATAAAAAATTGGAATTTTTGATCAAACATACATATTTTTAACGTATAATATTACCAACTTGATTGAAATTGATAACTTCCGTATTTAACTGCAAAAAAGACCTATCTTGTTTATTTCCGAAGATTTTTTTCTATTCGTTCTTTTTCCTACTGTGGCAGGTTCCAGTGTTGCCAGCCAGACAATAGCGTAATGAGCCAACGAGGCCTTTAATCAGGTCATTGGCTCCGAAACCGCAGCGCGAGTATGCTGATGATCAAGAAATACATCAGCTTTGTATTCTCTTCGGACAATAGCGTAATGAGCCAACGAGGCCTTAAATCAGGTCATTGGCTCCGAAACCGGAGCGCGAGTATGCTGATGATCAAGAAATCCATCGGCTTTGTATTCTCTTCAGACAATAGCGTAATGAGCCAACGAGGCCTTTAATCAGGTCATTGGCTCCGAAACCGGAGCGCGAGTATGCTGATGATCAAGAAATCCATCAGCTTTGTATTCTCTTCAGACAATAGCGTAATGAGCCAACGAGGCCTTAAATCAGGTCATTGGCTCCGAAACCGGAGCGCGAGTATGCTGATGATCAAGAAATCCATCGGCTTTGTATTCTCTTCAGACAATAGCGTAATGAGCCAACGAGGCCTTTAATCAGGTCATTGGCTCCGAAACCGGAGCGCGAGTATGCTGATGATCAAGAAATCCATCGGCTTTGTGTTCTCATCTTGCATTAAATAAAATCGGTAAACGCTCAATCAACAACAAAACCGCATTTGCCAAACAGAGAAGTAATAAATGACATGATATGAAAATTATGCTGGTTGCAATACGTAGAAACTACGCGACCAGCTTAGGCTGGTCATGACACTACTCGTATCATTTTGAATGGACTAAAAGATATCTAAAAATAATGTCCAGGGGATAGGCAGCAGCGTTCCTTGTGGATACACCTTGATTGTATCAAATACAATATGTCCAGCGGAACGTAGATTTTTGTGGATGTTGATTTTGATTACGCTGTAAGTATTTTTAACGAAAAAACATACCAAATTAATTGAAATTGAAATAATCCAAATTAATTTAAAAAAAAACTTTCGTATTTAACTGCAAAACAGACCGACCTTGTTTATTTCAGAAGATTTTATTTTCTCGGTATTTTTTCTACTGTGGCAGGTTCCAGTATTGCCAACCCGACAATAGCGTAATGAGCCAACGAGGCCTTTAACCAGGTCATTGGCTTCGAAACCGGAGCGCGAGTATGCTGATGATCAAGACATCCATCAGCTTTGTATGCTCTTCTTCCATGAAATGAAATTGGTGCAAGCTCAATCAACAACAGACACAGAATTTATAGTAAGTGAAATTTAAATATTGGCCGGTAGCAAAAATGCAGGGCGGCCTGGTCATAAGTAACAACTTTCCCCAAGGATCATAAGGTCGAAACAAAAACATGTGCTGCGATGATTTCCTAAACATCTTTCGTTAAAAACCGCAACCTGCAATGAAGAGGAGAATCTCTGCCTTATAAAATTTGTTTCACATACCATTTTGTAATATTGTAGGAATAGAAAAGCGTGTTATAGTATTTTCAACTATTATTTTTCTCAATTTTTCTTACCTTTCATATAAAACTTGCAATACCTTTTATTATTAAACCTTCAAAACTTCGATTATTCCGTCCAACTTTAGTAATCAAGTGCATACCTTGCGGTACTAAAAACTATTAACTATTCTCACTTCCGGGTACTTTTACGAGCGCGTTAATGTCTTGATCTGAGCCGCCTTGATTGGGAATGTTGGGATGTCCTCACGTAGCGGACACACAGCTACGTTTTATTGCTACGGGAAATGGACGGGCGTAGCGTAAGGCTACGGTGCTACGGCAGTGCTACGAAATGGCTACGGTGAATATGGAAAGAATATTCTTCGACATTTTCGGAATTGGAACACACCGGGTATTTCCAAACAACAAATAAAGCCGAAAGGAGGTCAGGGTACTCATGAAAGTGAACAACTTTCCCCATGGAACATGGGCCGAAATTTAAAAAGAAAATTGGACCTTCCATACAAAATTGCCGATTAACTGATTTGAGTTACTATTACCCTCGTTCCATCGGGAAAGTTATATTTCCGTTCCTGCTCTATTGTATGTAACAAATCGCAATCAAAAACATACAAATGTTTATTCTTACGAGATTTATTCACATTAATTGGTCCAACCAAGGTAGACTGAAATGTAGGTAAAGTAAGTGCTCAGAAACAAGAAATTCTAACCATTTCGCTGTCCCCAGGCGGGTAAAGTAAAGGTCAAAAAGAAAATGTCTGAGACAAGAGTATTTTCGGAATTTATCGCAAATACCGATAAATAAGGTATTTGTACAAAAATGTAGGCCAGTATTTCTGGGCCATTTTAGCAATAGCTACATTTAAGAAATTATTATTATCATGTTATGTTGAAGATCGAAATATTGCAAGGTTGTACCAGTGTTCTTTGGAATTGGGCATCTTGAGCGTAGAACGTATGAGTCAAAATATGAAGAAGAGGAATGTTTTACCTTCAAAAAAAACCTTGGGCACATTTTGTATGGTATTTGTTTTCATACCTAATCTTTATATTACGTAAAAAGCGACCAAGGGAATTGAGAGTTAATGTGTATTGCAATGTTAGGCAACAGGCTGACATCCTGTCACTATGGTAAGACACAGTCTTCTGAATGACTCTCAAACTTTTATCAGACATGGTGTTAATGGCCGTGTTTACAGCCGTTTACTTTCTGCCTACTCCGTAAGGGATATAGCCTTGATGTGATCTATGTACGTACGTGAATGTCTATGAGTTTCGATATTTTTTACATCCTGCAATTAGTTGCTTTTCCCAAACATTCTTCTTCTTTGAATGGGACACCAAGTCGTCCAACGACCCGATGAACCAATGAACCAAAAATTGATTCAATGTGTAACTAAGGTGTGGGCTAATTGCTCTTGTTTATAGGACGCGTAATACGAGTTATCTCTCCTGTAACTGCGCAAGATGGCGGAAGTTTCGGCAAAGCGAGTGAAAGTTACTAACTCTTACTAAAGATAGAGACTCACTAAGAGATACCCGACTATAATGTATACTTGTGATTGTTGCCGCATGATGAAACTTCGTAGGCGACATAGTTGTAAATAAAACTAAGAAATATTGTATAGATACTGTCTAGTACAAATACAGGGATAGGTTTGAACGTGACATGTGATATAATTTTAAATTACACCTTTTCATCTACCGGTCTGCCCACAGTAACTTTGTCTAATAAAATGATCAGGACTATGGTTAAAATACGTAATAGAAGGATAAAACTCACAACATTGTGCTGAACACGATGGCTTTCAGAAATGAAATATGGATCAGATTCATATAAGTATTCAAATATGAAGCTACCAGTGTGTTACTATCTCGATCGGTTGTCATGGCAACACTACTGGCCCCCAAACTCCCAAGTTTCTCCAAAACCACCAGAAACCGAACGAGGGAATCAGTTAACTCTGTTATCGGTTATCAACAACATTACCAACAACTTTCACGTCAGTGAGGCTGCTTACAGACATGCCAATGGACTACTGGATCAAACTCTTGTATGGATACTTTCACATTCGCCGAGAAACTATTCGCATGCTACGTTTTAAAATCAGGGGCACACACGTCAATGTAAAAAGATCTATACAATGTCAAACAAAAATTACATTGAAAGAGAACCTATCTACATAAATATGAACAAATAAATCCTACAAAATGAGAAAAAGATTACTAGCTTACATAAAACTGAGCACGTTTCATATTGAAAACACTTAGGATAATATTATTTCTTTGACACCAAATTCATAACTAAGACAAACATTAAAGATTGTGAGGCTCATAAAATGCAATCTCAAACACAATATAATAAAAAAATATATCAATAGTGATAATAAAAAGCGTGTACTTGTCCTTATTATGCGTACTTTGGACCCTAGCCAATAAAGATAAGGTCCTAGAAAGGGATAAGCCGTAAGCCGCTTGGGCTCTTTCGGCCCTTCCCAAGGCCCAACAGAGGCCCTTCGACCCTAAACTGCGACCAAGCCTTCGTAGCCGTAGTCAAATATAAAAAGCATAAAATATGTAAATGCCGTTTATTTTCATACAATGGTGAGGTTCGAAGGTCAGGGAGACAACTTATATAGGGAGTAACAGAAAAGGTATAAATAGCCGAATGGAGGTCAAAGTACTCATGAAACTAAACAACTTTCCCCATGGGTCGAAATTGAACAAGATAAACAGTGTACTTTCCATTGTAAATCAATTATCTGATCGAAGGTTTTGTATGGGAAGATCTTTTTTCATCATATTTCGACCCATGTTCCATGTGGTAAGTTGTTCAGTTTCCTGAGTACCTTGAAGTCTTTCTTGTGATAACCTTTTATTACTCCCTTTATAATATACCAAATTCATATCATATTAAATCAAAGGTCATAATATATTAAAACTCTACCTAACTATCTATTAGCTTCTTATTATTTCATGAAGATGAAAATACACTGAAAACCGTTTATCCAAGAGAAAGTTAATAAAAGATGAGTTTTTCAACAAAAACTATATTATACATAAACATCATTATCGTATCAAAGAGTTAGTTATTTACCTATCAAGTAAAATAAAAGCCAATAAGATAAATACGATAGCATTTTCAAATAGGTATTTTTAGAAGGGAATTTTTAGATACAAATGTCTTGAACTTTCTGGAAAAAGACGATACCACCAAAAACATTTACTTGTAAAAAGAACCAAGTCTCGCCTCTCAGTTCATCTACTGTAAAAAGTTGTGAGATCCATGTGATGCCAAGTCGGTTATTGATTTATTCAAGGACTAACTTTAGCTTTTATATTTACAATAACTAGAATGACCCGGCCATCGCACTAGACCATCGTATCTCACAAGCAAATAGTGTGCGATTGCCAAGTCATTCTAGCTATTGTAAATATAAAAGTTTTTAAATATCGATTTAGTTACTGTAAGATGTTGTCTGTTACCTAATTACGCAATAGCTTAAGATGAAAGTTCCCTGAAGTAGTCCTTGAATAAATCAATAACCGACTTGGCATCACATGGATCTCACAACTTTTTACAGTAGATGAACTGAGAGGCGAGACTTGGTTCTTTTTACAAGTAAATGTTTTTGGTGGGATCTCATTTCTTTTTGTAGATAGTCTTCCTCTTTCTCTTGTCTGGTACTACTTCTTGAGCCTCAGCTACAGATTTCCTCAAAGCCCATCCGCAAACTTAACTTTGTAATCCTATACATTTGTATGGAAATACAAAGTTAGTTATGCGGTTGCAACCGAATTTGTAAAATGTTATAGTTTTCCCTTTATTCATACACTAAATACAAGGTGTATTCTAAGTTTTAAGCTCCTCAGTCTGCTGGAAGTACCTTAGAATTTTGATGATCGGTCAGTCAGTCAGTCAGGCAGAAAATTAAGAAACTTTGACTAACTATAACTTCTAAACTACTGGTCCAAATTAAATGAAATTTAAAATATATCGTGTCTATGCAGTGTTTGATAAGATATTTTAAAATGAGGGTTCTAAACTTATCGACAAGGGAGTTATGGGGGGGTCAAAAATGGCCTGAACTGGTTCGAGAAAAGGATGGTACGGCCGTGCCGCTTTCAGCTCGACTTGGTGGGGGCACTGCCGTGCCCCCAGATTCAATTACTTTTAAGCAAAGTCTTAAACCTTTTATAGCATTTCAAATTTATTTTCTTTAAATTGTATTTTTTACTAGAAAAAACAAAGTATGATAATAGCTATGTATGACACACAATTTAAATAAACGAAAAGTATGAACATAAACGTAAAAAAACAAACATGTTGTCACTTGTAAAAGACAACCGACGATAAATCCAAACTCTCGCAATAAAATATTCGAAGAAAACATCGCCACAGTATGGTTAAAGTCTAAAGCAGTAGTAAAACTTTACCCACGAGACACGTAGGAGACACGTCTTTTTTGGGGACAAGTAGCTGTTAGTTGAAGCTTAAAGGTTGTCATTTGCAGCCACTAAATGGAAAAATACAAGTATCTTCACAAATTCATTTTTAAACAGATGTCTTGGTTGTCTTTTAGGCGTAATCTAGTGAGACCGATTCTGACTGTTGGTATGAGGTTTCACTACTGTTTCATCTCATTATCTGTACTGTGACATTGCGTCGCAAGAAAGTGTCGATTAATCAAAACGTAAGAGGCTGCAATAACGGTTGAAGCACCTAAAGGTGACGTAAAAAGTTAGAGAGAAAACAGAAACGGAAAACAGGACCATTTTATTTTGATACGTGCACTTTGTACTTTTATTAACCTTTCTTTTATAGGTGCTTCATTCTTTATTATGATGTTTTGCCAATACTTTACAACCTTATAATAGTGCTATGACGTGTGGTGCTGGCTGAATAGCATCACCCCACGTCTTACCCGTCGGTGTCGTAAAAAGAAACTAAAGGACTTGGAGAGTTTATGTATTGCGATTTCAGGCGACAGGCTTACAAACCCGTCACTATAGTGATATGATACACAGTCTACAGAATGACTCTCAAACTATTGTCAGACGTAGTGTAAATGACCGTTTTCTACGCTCTTTTCTACATATATGCGTGATATATGTATGGATGTATATGTATTAAAAAAGTTGCGCGCAGTCACAGTATACCGTTGCCAAAAATAACAATCTTTTGGTTCAACTGGGAAAGGCTTGTGCCCAGCGGTGGACAATTATTTTCAAATAGCTTATAATCTTTGGAGATGATTTCATCGCCACATTTAATTATAAACAATCTCTTAAGAGATTATTATCCTATAGGTAACCAGGCACAAAGTTTGCCTCGTCGGTAGTTAGTGGATCCGACAAGGACGATGTGCAGAATAACATTACGAGCTCCTGCTAACACGCGCCGCGTCGTGCATAATGATGAGCTAGTGTAGGCTTAAGCCTAGTTCAAGTACAGGGAGTTCAGGCACAGATAGCATAATCCCACAAATAATAAAATAAAAAACTAGTGTAGGTTTAAGAACAGTTTAAGTAAAGAAAGGACAGTTGCTTTAGAGATTACTCCATTTCCTAGAATAACATTACAAGCTCCTGCTAACACGCGCCGCATCGTGCATAATAATGAGCTAGTGTAGGTTTAGGCCTAGTTCAAGTGTAGAAAATTAAGTTGCTGAGTGATGGGATGCTGATTTAGAATAGCATCACCCTATTTCCTAGGCTAACATTACAAGCTCCTGCTAACACGCGCCGCGTCGTGCATAATAATGAGCTAGTGTAGGCTTAAGCCTAGTTCAAGTGTAGAAAATTGAGTTGCTGAGTGAAGGGATGCGGATTTAGAATAGCATCACCCTATTTCTTAGGATAACATTACAAGCTCCTGCTAACACGCGCCGCGTCGTGCATAATGATGAGCTAGTGTAGGCTTAAGCCTAGTTCAAGTACAGGAAGTTCAGTCACAGATAGGATAACCCCACAAATAATAACATAAAAAGCTAGTGATAGGCTATTGTAGGCTTAAGACCAGTTTTAGTAAAGAAAGAACAGTTGCTTTAGAGATTACTCCATTTCCTAGAAGAACATTACAAGCTCCTGCTAACACGCGCCGTGTCGTGAATAATAATGAGCTGGTGTAGGCTTAAGCCCAGTTCAAGTGTAGAAAATTGAGTTGCTGAGTGAAGGGATGCTGATTTAGAATACCATCACCCCATTCCTAGTTTAACATTACAAACACCTGCTAACACACACCGCGTCGAGCATAGTGATGAGATGAGCTAGTGTAGGCTTAAGCCTAGTTTAAGTACAAAAAGTTTTGTTACAGAGTGGTGCCTTAAAATGTTGGTTTAGAATCATATCGCCGGAAACATGAAAAACTCTTGTCCGAACGTGCCGCGCCTTGCAGAATTATAAGTTAGTGTTACCTTAGGAGGCTCGGACTGCTCCTAAGTGTAGCAAATTTAGTAGCCAATTGCCGATTTAGAGTTGCATCACCCCACACATTACAAGTTCCTGTTATAACTAGCCGCACCGCGTATAGAGCTGTTGTAATGAGCTGTGACCTAGTAACTTAGTGTACGACTAAAAAGCTCAGTTTCCGAGCAATTCTGGCTTAAAATGCCATCACGCTAGTCCTACACCCTTATAGAGTTATTTACAAAATTCTTACGCCCCATTCATCAGGCTGCGTGGATTCGGTAATGCAGAAGTCGTGTCGCTTCTTGTCAATAAACTTTCCACCGTTCAATGCCCGCTTGAGTGCGGCTTGCTTGGCTTGTAAAACTTCCTGGAGTAATCACGGTTCTATTTACGTAGATATATCAAAAACTTAAAAAGTATGCCCACTCCCAGGTGATATGTTTATTATATGTTATCGATTATGATAGTAGGTATATACAGTGACGAAAGTTTTTGTTTTCCTTTATTTTCAGATTATTGAAATATGACATCAAAGATTATCAGAGAAAGTTGTCATATTTCATACAAAATATGAATAGAATACCTATAGGGTTACGCTACAAACATAATTATAGATAAATAGCTGGAATATACCGTATTACTATCACTGTTTGTAGGTTTCAATTTAGCTTTTAATAGAAAACAGTTGCAACGTTGAATATGATTGTTCTAATTTTGGAAGTTTTCTATAAATTGTTTACCTAACACGAGAAGTGTTTTAAAATTTGGTATTCAATGATTGTTCTATTGCAAATTAAACTTAATATTAAAATATTACCCGTCGACCAACCACGGTGTTTGCTGGTTTATAGGTAAATTGAATTAGAGCTGAATGAGGTATCCAGCAACTAGTCAAATTGTCACGCTCGCACATTGATTCACTATTCAATGATAGGGCACTAGCATCCATATTTGTATTTTCGCAAATTGTGTATTTCACTACAAATTGAACAGCCACAGAAGTCCACTGCTGCACAAACACATTCCTCGATTAGGTATTTTCCAAATTCTTCCATATTCCTCCATGGGTTATTTGCCAAATCTACTCTAATACTCAAGGTGTTTTACTCCCTTCAGTCATCTTTTAGTCTACCTTTGCGATACTTACAGGTAGAAACTGGATGATACAAGCCAGCACCACACCATCATTTATGATATTTAAACCTATGTTTCTAGGGGAAAGTTATCAAGTACCACAGGTTAGATTACACCTTGAAATTTTTCAGCTGTGAATTAACTCTTATTTCAATGTAAAAAGCAAATCACACCTCAAAAATAACTTACAACTTACAAAACACAACACTTTTAGACAAGCGCAGGTACTCGGAACGGCGAGTGTTTGCAAATATGGGGCAACACGAGCAGATGCTTGTTCATTATTTATTTTCAATTTCCTTTTATTGACTTCCCCCTTCCATTTCACGGGCATGAGCAGCGCGAGCCAGGTATATGAGCCACCCGAACAATAAATGTACGCGATGGTGTAATATTCTGTACTCTGCACATTACAGAATTATAATTTTTAATACTCCCATTCTTTTTGGTATAATATTTACGTTCATTCACTTTACCTGCTGTCAAAAGTAAAGGCACTGTGCAATACAAAGAGTAAGTATAATAATTTAATTACAAAATAATGTTCATGTAAACTTTACATCATAAAAGTTAATTAAAAAGCATTTCATTATTTTGTTGCGGAAATCAAAAATTTCCTCGTCGTGAACAATTAAATTATATTTTACTGTAGGTAGGTATATGTTTATGACACGTTTAACCTCCTTGTGAAGCTTTTGAACGACAGTTGGGAACAATGTTATATTTTACAAACAACTTCAAATGGATTGCTGAAACGAGTTGTTTGTTTGTTTGTTTCTGTAAATATCTTTCGTTGTACACTGATTTATGAAGACTTATTACTTTGTATATCAATATAGAGACCAGCAACCAAGGCAAAAACGACATCTTAACATGCATGTGCCAGTCTCCAATTCCACCTTCACTTGTAGATCGTGCGGAAAGTCATGCCGCTCCCGTATCGGATTATACAGCCATGAAAAATCTTGCCTCTGCCACTGAATAAGTCGTTTGTAACAGACGTATGAGGCCGACGATGATTTCAATATAACAATTAAAATTCTCTGCACTGAAAAATACCTAGTTTATATTTAAATAAGTTACGTCTCAACCATTTAGCCGCGTTTAAAGTTTCACGAACAACTATCGCTTCCACAAACTATTAATTAACCTTTCCAACTACCTACTGTAAAGGGACCGAGTTTTGTTTCCCACAATTTGAGTTATAAAATAAGGAATAACTTTTCTTCTATAAATAGAAATTTACCTCCACAAACATACATATACTACGTATCTAAAGGGGTAGGCAGAGCGTAAACGGCTAAAAAACGGCCATTTACACCACGTCTGACAAAAGTTTGGGATACATTCAGAAGACTGTGTATCACTGTAGTGACAGGTCGTCAGTATTTTACTTCCAGCCTAATTAACTTCTAGCAAGAAAAAAATGACTTTGCCCGCTTACTGAGAGGTAGTAAAGTGGGCTGGTTTTTTGTGGATTGTATACTTATCAGTGATCACATCACATAAACATAATAGGAATTTACCACAAAACAGTTAGACGAGTGTTGAACGCGTGCATAGCGTTTTTTGGTACGAAATTTTAATTTAAACGCGCTTTTAACACTTGTCTAAATTGTTTGTGTTAAGGCCAATAAGGTCCTCTAAAGCTGCAAATCGTGAGATTTACCAGAGCGGGAATAAAACGCATTGAATGTAAGTTTCCTGCGTTTGACAGCAAAGTTACGATAGCGCCGCAATCACTTACCACGCCTGACCTCGGCCACGCTACTTACATACGAGACACATACCTACATCACGCTTTTATCCCTTACGAGGTAGGCAGAGTATTATTGACTTATTAGACATGGTCGTTTTCGCCACGGCTGACAAGTATTTACATAAGAAGCGTTTTAGAAAATTTGAATATCGCTATTATTAACTGGTTGCTGGCTGGCAATACACGGCTACTTAATCAGCGCATACTAGGTTTCTTATTGCAATGTAGTCAGCATGGCTACTGATAGAAGCCGATGGAGGACTTACCAGAAAGAGAATACCTTTATCACTTAATCAGCATATTTTAAGCTGAAGCGATGAGTGCCGAAACACCGATGGCGAAAGGTCCAGGTTGTTTCACCTTCATTTCGGATCATCAGGTATGGAAGTGTCCATACGACAACCTTTTAGGATATGTATAGTCCAGATGGACTATGAATGTGAATCTGCGAGGCATCGGTCTCACGAGTGTCTTGCGACAACTCTTGTGAGTTTCGTCCTCTACGATAAGCCACTTGTACACATTATACAGAGTTGTCGCAAGACACTCGTGAGACCGATGCCTCGCAGATTCGCATTCATAGTCCATCTGGACTATACATATCCTAGAATACCTTTACCTTACTTTTACAGCCACAACAGTCACAAACTGGTTGCTAGCTGGCATTACACGGCAACTTAAACAGCGCGTAATTACAAAGGATTTTCTGATTTATTTCCGGGTTTATCAAGTGACGTAATACAATGCAAAACGCAATAATACAAAACACGTGTTCATCTCCATGATTCATTCTCTTGTCATTGTTCATGTTCAAACGTGGCTGGAGTGGCAAGCGGCACGAGCGGCGCGAGCAATGCCTGTCAACACATCCGTCTCGCTTGTCAAAACAATAGGGATGGGAAACATAATCGATTATTCAAAGAGCTTTATTAATCGATTTTTCAAATGTTCAAGTACTATAATGAGTGCCAAGTATTTGCATAAATTTACATACGCGATGTATTGTTTTAGACCCCTTGTAACATTTGGTTAGATATTTTCCTTTCTTCTTCGGTAATTCTGAGAAAATATTATTATGTTATTTTGAAACCAAATCAAGTAAAATATTTTAAAAAGCGATTAGGAGTCTAAAAATCTAAGTTATTTTTCTAAAAAATAATTTTTCCTGACAAATTGTAATCAGTTACTAAAATCGATTATACTTTGTTACTAAGATCCCTACTCTGGCTTGTCAAAACACCCGAGATCCTCCCCTCACCCCCCACCCCGCTACAGGCGTGATTTGATGCGAGGCTAACGGGTGACTTGCCTTTGCCGCCCTTTTCGTGTTGTGTGTGAACGTTACGCAATTCCCAGAGAGGAAATGATTGAAATAATGATATCGGGTCCACGAAGTTACTTCAAAGTAAAATGACGTTTATTTTATTGGTAGTAATTGCCGTGTGAATCCAGTTTATAAAAGTACAACCACAGTGGTTGAAGTTAAAAATTAATAAAGGATTCTTTGAGCGATGGACAGCGACATTCCCTGTAAATTCAACACCTTGCACTGACAAGCTACTTGCCAATGAGTTAGTATAAAAATACCAATTTAAGTGGAGGCTCTAGTACAACAGTGGGCTGTTATGTTGTTGTGTACAAATATGAGTGTGCGTGTATATTCGTAGCATATTGCTACACTCGTAGCCATGTGCTACGACGTAGCTCGTAGAAAAAACATTAGAGCTTTTTCTACCGACACCGCTAAGATAAATGGTTCGAACGTACCAGCTACTTATCAAAGCAACACTCCCCGTAGTTCCATCCCGAGCAATGCCTTACAGCATTAGATCTAGGCCGGAACATTACCTGTGTATACCCTCCTGGATTCAATTTGTGCTGGAAGCGGCAGCAGCTGTCATGTGGCTTATGTCCGCCAGTAATGTCTGCCCTGATTGCGTTGCGGCAGATTTCCCCGAGGAAGCCTCCTGGTTCCCTTCCCCCGACCCCCGACCACCCCCCTCTTGCCCGCAGCGGACGTCATGCTGGGATACCTGGTCTTAGACTTTGACGGTGAATTTTAAGACTCGAGGTGGTATTGCCAACTATCATTTCGTTGCGGTAAGTTTCAGGCGAGAACCACACGTAACGTCCATTTGTGTGTTATTTTTGCGCTGTATAACGCATGCGTTGTGAAATACGAAATTCAACCTTGTTTTCATACCATTATGGTTTATGTCGTATTGTTTGCCAAATGCTTCCGTCAACGCAGCGTTGTGTGCTATTTTTGCGCTAACGAATGCGTCTGTCAAATCGTTTCACATTAACCGTATTTGTAAGAAAATAAGGTGGAAAATCGTATTACTACTTCATATCTATATTGTTTAGTTATTCAAACGGTTAGGAGTAGAAGTCCGAAGTGTCCGCGAACATTATAGACTAGGAGAAACTTTAAATACCTACCTCCGCACTAATTCAACAGACACTAAAACATTTAATTGTATTTCTCTTTCCTAGACTACACTAGAAGCAAATAAAACTGGTACAAAAACTAATGACACAACTGCAGACAGTTCCCGGAGCAACTTTACACTTTTTACTCGATAGGAATTAAAAGAACAGCGTCGGAATGAATTATGCTAGTGAACTAGAAGTGGGGCAAGAACCGTGCTCACTGAGATAAGTTATAAGACCATCTTTCTATCATGTTTTATTGAAAGGGGATTGATTGTTTCAGCATGATTTTTAGAATTTCAAAGATTAAAAATCTTAAAAAGCTTTAGGCATCAACAATATCATCGTATTTCTTTTTGTCGGTAGCATTGTAAGTACAAATGTAATTAAAATTGAATGATTCATTATTACAATTACAATCAAACCATTTATAACTACCTAACTACCAAGAGTCATACTGCATAAAGAAGTAAATTCGTGTTTTTTTTAATGTGGTACCAATTTTTGATTGATTTCGCGTATCAAGACTATACAAATATCACGCTTAAAATGTATTATGTCCACTCTGGTATTGATTTCAATGTGAAACGAGACCTTTTTCATCAACGGACCAATATTTATGTACCTAAATACAACCGACCCAAATTTCATATGCAAAAGACTTTTCGATGATACGGAAAAGCTTCACGCAACAGCAATCTCCCTCACCCGATGACCCAAAATTTGTGAAATCCTTGTGAAGTAGAATTGTATATTTGGGCTTTATCCTCCCATTCATTGCACATTCACTGTTTAATATTCGAAGAATTTATCAATCACATCAAACAAAAGTGGAAATGTATTTCGAAAGGGTGTCGAGAGCGTCCTAATTGTTTTATTCCCACGTACAGCTCAGTGATCGTGTGACGCAGGGTCCAAGGGCGAGCAAGGGTTTGTCAAACGCGTGAGGGAACATTGGTCACTTTCTCGAAACAATTAATTAAAAGGACCGCTAGTGTAAGCGAACCTCTCAAACATTGTATTTCGAATGATACTTTAGGGTGGTTGGGTTGTTGATACGATAATTGCTTGGTTTTATCCGGTCAAATTCTTGTAACTTACATACTTAATTTATCAAAATGTTACAATTTTTTGCCCTATTTTGGCTAGTAAACGTTTCTGAACCTTGATGAATTGGTTTGTTTAATCATGCTACCGTAAGGCCTTAGTCAAACCTCAGTGGTAACTGTGCGATATGTGGTATTCTGTGATTTCCTCTCGATGCGGGCTTCTTCTCTTTACGCCAGCTCCTCCGGTCCTGTGCCTTCCGCAGCCACTGTCTGTCCACTGCTTGTCATCGGTTCAAATTGTTTTAGTTTGCCTATTCAAAAAATAAACACCATAACTTACTTAAAACTTTTGTACAATTTTTGAAGCCTAAAAACGCCAACAAAACTTTTTACTGACCTCTTTACCGTTTGTGAATACTCATTGGGCCGTACATCTGCATTTTGTAAAGGTTTTCGTGCCAATACACGCGTAACTTCTCGTTTCAATTTGCCTAAGAGTGGTAATGCATAAATGTCGATGCATAATGAACGAACTGGCCAGATTGGGCCGGACAGGGTTGCCAGGAGCCTTTACAAAGAAAAAAAACATAATTGATTGTGGCCCAAACGTTCTTCTAAATGGATTGATTCAAAGGACAATCTAATATAGCATTATTTTTTGATATTTCTTAACTCAAAACCTGTGGGCTTTATGTACGTTGTTCGGTCGAGAATCTCAACACATTTTAAACCTACTGCCAACCCTGCGTGGGTCAGACCTGTGACCTACTGAGAGCGTCATGTATCAGCCCTGCTGGGGGACGCAGATGTAAGGCCGAGACAATTTTTATCATATACGAGTGCAGAATTTTGAGCCACAATCTCAACACATCCTAGGCCTATTGACAGCCCTGCGTGGGTCAGTCCTGTGACCTACTGAGAGCGCCATGTATCAGCCCTGCTGGGGACGCAGATGTACGTTCGAGACAATTTATCGTAAACAAGTGCAGAATTCTGAGCCAGAATCTCAACACATCCTAGCCCTACTCACAGCCCTGCGTGGGTCAGACCTGTGACCTACTGAGAGCACCATGTATCAGCCCTGCTGGGGGACACAGATGTACGTCCGAGACAATTTATCGGCTATCGTCACGGCCAATGGACAGGGGCCCTAATTTTATTAAGACGGATTTGGGTTACACGCACGCACTTGAGTAGCTACTCGTTGTGTTTATCTTTCACAATAAGTCAGTAATTGGCATCTTATATCAAAGACCTAGCAGTAGTAAGCGGCTGAAAAACTCTGACATCAGGGTTCATTGGGTTGTTCGTCCACTCGTTGACCCACAAATCAGAAGAAGAATACGAAGTAGAGGTTTCTTCACAATATAGTACGCGGTATGAGTAGTAGTCTCTCCAGTGGTGAGAGCTCGTTTCGGAACCCAAGATTTCGGAAGCCAAGGAGTTGCGTCGCTATGTCAGCGGAGTTAGTTATAACTGTAGTAGTAAGTTATCTATCATTCGCACAGTTGTAATACTTGCCTAGTAGCCTAGTAGTCATTGAACTTTAACTTTTCTATTCAAATTGAAATTTATAAACTCTCTATCATAAATTTTAAGAAATAATGGTAGACTTTAATAAAAATTGAAATTTAAAAAGCGGGGTCAAAGTAATTAAAAGATCTTCAAATCAAAAGAGTTTGAAAATACTAATAGGTCCAGTTGTACTTATTTACAAAAACCGAATTAGCATTGCTTTTTAAAAGTCTCTTTGTAATTCGGATTGCTCCGAATTGCTCGTCATAAATTTATTTTGTTGCGAGTACCTGCTTTGGGGCCAAAAGATGTGCAAGATTTTATTTTGCAGCTCTGACAAAAATATGAGTTCAACTAGTGGAATTCAGTGCCAAGCAGCAGGACCAAAAAACAGAAATGTGTGTCAAAGAAATGTCTATTACATTGGGTATAAGCTAAGTATTATCCTCATTGATTAACTTTTCCTTTAAACGAATATACGTAATGAAAAATACAAATAACCTTTACACAAGTCACGTGATTTCCCATTCTCTTCTCTCCTTCTCTTGCCCTACCTGCTAATGCGTGTAAGTGATGGATGCGGCACTTTGTCGCTCTCGTGTTATGTTCCGCTCGAAATATTCGGACTCATAACGACAGCACTGAGATGTCATACTCACAGACGTGGCATATTATAAGGCAAAAATTTTAGTCACCTACTTGACTGAGTTTTGAATAATCCTCCTACTAATATTATAAAGGCGGATGTTTGTGTGTGTGTTTGTTACGACATCACGCTAAAACCGCCGATTTGATTGACACAAATTTTTGCGCAAATATAGAAGAGTATCTAGAATAACACATAGGCTACTTTTTACCACGGAAAAATGTCTTATTCCTACGGGATCACGCATATTTCAATACCTTTGCAAAGGTGGCGTGACTGAGCCGAATCGCGTTTTGAACGTTTTCGCCGAAAACTAACAGCGACATCTCTTGGCGAGTAATGCTTTTTTCCCGCGGAATAATAGGTTGCAGCGGGTGAAAACGCTGACGGTCAGCTAGTGCTTTATATACGACAGTAATCGCGGGCAGTGGGCAAACGGCCATTGTTGGGCAGAAGCAGTTCGCCTAAAATCATGGACGTGAGATGTGAGGCGTAAGATAATTAGCATCTGTCAAACAAGTAATCGTCGGAGACGTGAGACGTGCCACCTTAGAGCGTGCCACATCGCGACGCTTGAAACCGTTTCCATATACAATGTATGAAACAGAAGAAACAAAATCTACTAATGATAGACGCGCGTCGCATCGATAACGGCTGAAGATCACTTGTCTTACAGATTACATGTTGCATGTCTATTTCTAAGTATGAGATATGCTTAAGCTTACAGGTAATTTGAACTTCAAGGCTAAGTACTTTATCGGGTCGTTCGTCAATTCGGTGTCCCACACGACAGAAGACAGAGGCTCAGTCTACGAATGACAGTTTTCTAATCGTCTAGCAACAATTCCGCAGATAATTTTCGTCCATTTGTGAGCAAACGGCTTTTTGTAAATATTACCTTGCGTTTTATTGCCCTCTGTAGGCGTGAAACGCTTAGCTGTTTAGGATGGGTGCACACAAGTTCTATTTACGCATTGTAATGAGTTTTTTTAAATACCTAAATATATGCACAGTTCTACTTCTGAATTTCTTACGGAGACATGTATGACAACTTGATAAAATCTTTGATGTCAAATTCAATTAATCTAAAATGTCGAGCCTTTTATACATTTTGTCAATTTCGATATTACTTACATTACATGTCATTTGCAATATGGAAGTAACTTTGGCGACTGCTTTTGCCATCACCAAGTACTGACTGGAGAAAATTTATCAATGTTGAAGATTTAAGAGAAAAAAGAAGTTTAAAAGGACTTAGAATAGCATGTCGTGAGGTGCCGGCTCAGAACAGCATCACCCCTTATATTTCCCGTGGGACTAAGGACTAAGCGACTAAGGGATTTGGGAGTTGTAGTGTATTGGCGACAGGCTGACAACCTGTTACTATGGTGATCCACAGTCATCTGAATGACTCTCAAACTTTCTGACTATGTGATGTAAATGGCCGTTATTTACAGCCGTTTTCACTCTGCCTACTCCGCAAAGGATATAGGCGAGATATATGTATGTACGTGTGTATGTAAAAAACTATTCCCTACGTGCAGGTACTCAAGGAAGTGGACGAAAGAAAAGTAGAACTCTCTTTCACACCTACTACCGCTTTGAGCTCGCGTGAAAACCGCACGTGAACGTAGCGTAAACGCGACGTAAACAATGTCCTGTCTGCACCAAGCTTAAGACGTTGCGTAGTTTATTGTCTGCGTCGTAAGTGTGTCCTATTTACATCGGCATTTGTTGCCGCGTTCGTAATGCGCCATCTTAAAGGTGGCAGTTAAGCGAGCTATACAAGTAATTGCCGGCGAGACATTAACCCAAAAACCATCTACCGAGGTTTTAACTGTTAATACTTATTTTGTGGAATCTGTTTCCTTAGGTGGACAATCTTATCGTGTGTTATGACAGGTGTCAAATCAGTGTTAAGCATACATTAGGCGTCCGCGTGCCGACATCCTACAGCGCAGAACGACACAAGCTACCTATATCGTAAAAGCATTCGATCGTTAGCAAACTTATGACCCGTAGACGTGACTATAAACTATAATTAAAACCATAGACATAGAAACGATAGACGAACATAGTGTGCAAAAGAGAAGAAAATGATTTATGGAAACTCAGTAAGATAGAAAAGAATAGCGAACCTTATGTCACTGTGACCTGTTTTGTATGACAGATCGTCCTAATTCAACCCGCTGGTTTTACCTGTACATTATTTTAGTGTTTTTTTCAGAAATACCGATTTATTTTTATAATTTGATTAGTGTGCAACAATACTTATGTATTCAGGATGCGAATTTGGTGCGAATCTTCACATTTACCCGGAAAACTGCACATTTCACAGGTAAATTCTCCGAAAGTCGTCACGGGGATTACACGTGAATTTTTTGTTTAAATGTGCCTTTTTTGTAAGTAAAATAATTAAATACGCAAATCCTTAATATTTCCTTTCGTATTTTCGATATGTAAAAGTGTATTAATTAGTAATTTTCCTAATTTTTGGGGATAAAATAATTTCGCATTTAGGCTAGGGATTGACTCCAATTTATCGACATAGTTATCGATAGTTACCTAGAGGAACCTTACATACAGTCCACCAAAAAAGAGTAGAAATTAAATAAAATGGAACTAAAAAAATTTCATACTAAATTGTTGCCATTCATAGTCAATGATGCCATTTATTTTTGAAATTTCATACAAAGTGGCGCCCTCATTTTTTGTCTACTCTTTTTTGCTGGACTGTACTTTGAATGATATAGCAACAAAAAAATATGTAAATTTTAAAGATTCGAAATACTTATGAATATTATTTTCAGGGTCGTATTAACGAGAGATTCGCATCATCGTACGTAAACCGTGACATAGTCCATCTACGTCTCAACATTAAAGGATGAAGAAAGATGTGTTTGTGCAGTATTCGTCTATCACCAAGAGTAAAAAAGCTTTTAGAATAAATATTTAAATTGAAAAATAAAAAAACTGTTAGGAAGCAATTGAACAAATTAGTGCTGTTTAAAAGTCAGTGATCAAAGATTTTCAAATAAAAAGTTTTCAAATGTTGGATATTCTATTTTAATATTTATTTAATTTCAGGTCTATCTTCGCACATGAGACGTAAGACATATATATGTTACAGGCAAAACCCTTAACCAGTCAATAACGTTATTGACTGGAAAAACCAGTCAATAACGATATTGCCTAAGGGCCTCAGTCAAAACCCTTATTGACTGGTTTTATCTATTAAAAGCAGTCAATAACGATATTGACTGACGTGCCCAGTCAAAACCCTTAATAGGTACTTCTGCCCCGGTAGCAGCAACCTAGACTGGCTGGCTGACTGTCTCGATCGCCGGTTGTTATTCCTGAGGACATGCCCAAGTCGCAGACGGCTCTTCACTATCTAATGCTGACATTAGCGTATACGTGGCTTCACCTCCTAGATGTCATAGACTTCACGACGGTGGTTGTTAGGCTCCCGCCTAGTTCAATCGGCGAGCGAGGCTGTAGGCTTTCTTCTAGCTACGACCATCTAACGGTCCTGATGGTGATCTCAGACCAGCCAGGCAGTTTAGGTTGCTACCACCGGGTTGGACGTACCTATTAAGGGTTTTGAAAAAAAATCTAACGGTCCTGATGGTTACTATGCAGTAACCATTGCGTTGCGGTGAGTTTATGTGCGATGCGGCGGGTAGCACTGCGTTGCGGTTAGTTTATGTGCAGTGCGGCGGAAATCAGTGCGGTGCGGAGAGTTTCGGTGCGCGATGCGGTGGGTATCACTGGGTTGCGGTGTGTTTATGTGCAATGCGGCGGAAAGCAGTTCGGTGCGGAGAGTTTCGGTGTTCGATGCGGCGGGTAGCACTGAATTGCGGTGAGTTTATGTGCTTTGCGGCGGAAAGCAGTGCGGTGCGGGAATTTTTGTTGTGTGTTGCGGCGGGTAGCGCTGAATTGCGGTGAGTTTATGTGCTTTGCGGCGGAAAGCAGTGCGGTGCGGGAAGTATTGTTGTGTGTTGCGGCGGGTAGCGCTAAATTGCGGTGAGTTTATGTGCTTTGCGGCGGAAAGCAGTGCGGTGCGGGTAGTATTGTTGTGTGTTGCGGCGGGTAGCGCTGAACTGCGGTGAGTTTATGTGCTTTGCGGCGGAAAGCAGTGCGGTGCGGGAAGTTTTGT
>JANFCV010000554.1:0-67981 GCA_024500475.1 Phthorimaea operculella
GGGCCCACAGAGAAAAGTGTTCTAGGCAAACATTGTTCCTGATGGGCAACCCTCTCCCATTCCCGTGGAAAAAATACGTGTCATCATGACAACCTAGTGGTGCCTAAATTTTCTAAGTCCCAGAATTCGGTTCTTGGTCAGTTAAGGGGCTTTACGGCCCTGCAGGTAAACTAGGGGCCACAGAACGAAAACGTTGTAGGCAAAAGTTGTTGTATATGAGCAACCCTTTCCATTTCCGTCAAAAAACAGGAGGCCCTTAAGACCCCAGGGGTCCCTAAGGGCCACTGGCTGATTACAGGCCCACAGAGAAAGTGTTCTAGGCAAACATTGTTCCTGATGGGCAACCTCTCCATTCAGTGAAAAAATACGTGTCATCATGACAACAGTGGTCAGAAATTTTCTAAGTCCCAGAAAGCGGTTCTTGGTCAGTTAAAGGGGGCTTTGGGGCCCTACTGCAGAGTAAACTAGGCCTGGGCAAGCATTTGCTTAAAGAGATTTACTGTATATGAGCAACTCTTTCTATTTCCGTCAAAAACAGGAGGGCCCTTAAGACCCCAGGGGTCCCTAAGGGCCACCGGCTGATTTTGGGCCACAGAAAGTGTTCTAGGCAAACATTGTTCCTGATGGGCAACCTCTCCATTCCCGGTGGAAAAAATACGTGTCATCATGACAACCCAGTGGTCAGAAATTTTCTAAGTCCCAGAAAGCGGTTCTTGGTCAGTTAAGGGCTTTGGGGCCCTGCAGGCTAAACTAGGAGCCACAGACGAAAACGTTGTAGGCAAAAGTTGTTGTATATGAGCAACTCTTTCTATTTCCGTCAAAAACAGGAGGGCTTAAGACCCCAGGGGCCCTAAGGGCCACCGGCTGATTTGAGGCCCAGAGAGAAAAGTGTTCTAGGCAAACATTGTTCCTGATGGGCAACCCTCTCCATTCCCAGTGAAAAAATACGTGTCATCATGACAACCCAGTGGTCGAAATTTTTCTAAGTCCAAAAAAATTTTTTTTTAACTTTGATTTTCTTGTCGTGCTATGGGCAGCCCCCTTAACTGCACCTCAACCCGCGGGAAACACTTTGAAAATATTGAAAAAAAACCATTTGTATGGCAGCCCCCCTAAGTGCACTCCAACCGTTTAATTATTTTACTGGCTCAATTCTTAGTAAATATTTCAAGGCTTACATTATGAATCATGTAATAAAGGAGAATCATGTAATAAAATAATATAACAAGATTTGTTATAATAAAAATATATACTTTGGGTAAAGTTGTTGATATTGCTTTCACGTAAAGTCTGAAGTAAAAGAACTAAAAATATAATTATCGTAATTCAAAATAACATGGTGTAGTAATCTCTACCGACTCATACATGTTTCAGTGATTAATTAACTTTAACATGCTTTAATATTTATTTTATCTCCTGTTCAATCTTTTGTAAGTTAATAATAAAATAATATTCAATTCATTCCAGCCATCATCACATTTTGCAATCATCTAACTAAACATGAAATTCCTGCATTTATCATTTATTTATTTCAAACTTACATTAACAGTCAAAGCCAAACTTTAACCTACATTACTAACCGACCTTTTATTTCAGCTGGAAAGATCCTATATGACAGATACCAACAGATTCATATACTCGGCTCACTAACACCCAATCCGAATGTAACTTCCTTTGCCAATAAAATAGCTTCGTGTTCAGCTTGTCTCCTGACTGTGGGCTTCCTCATATACCTCTACCTATTCCTATTTAAGGTAAGAGTTTAGGGTATTTTGACTAAGAAATTGTAACATTTCTTCTCAGCATAATAATGTCCACTGTTGGACGAATGCCTTGCCGAACATTTAGTAAGTCATAAAATCACCTAACTCACCGAATCAACCAGCAATAGTTAGAATCTTGGAGTATGCAATAAGCTAGCTTAAGAGTGCATATCGCAATAGACTGTATGAATTCAAAATCTATGGTTAGTAATTAACTTCAGCTACTAATACTACTCTTTACATATTGAATATTGAATCCATGATAAATGATTGCTACTTTAATTACTTCAGCCTAAACTCTGACTATCCTAATTAAGAATTAATGAAGTGCTACTGATTAGTATTCCTCGAGGAATGAGATGATAGTAATTTTCATTCCCTAGATAGAAACTATATAATTTTTATTTGTAATGAATAACAGTCATTTTATAAAAGTGTTTTACGTAATTCTTTTAATAAAGTGGAATAAAATAATATTACAGGTGGATGATCATTGCCTGACAGCACTCAGTATTTTTATATACGGTTTTAGCACCTTATACATATGGACTCAGGTAAGATTTCATTTATGATAGTTTGATTTTAAAAATATTGTTCATATCATAATATTCTCTTTTACGTAGGCCATGATTTTGCCTGCCCCACAAAAACAAAAAGGCGTGATATGTGTATGTATGTATGAGATCGTATTTAGGTACCTTGATCTATAAATCTATCTTCCAAATGGTACTTAATTTTGCATTTATAATTACAGTAAGTACCTACATAGCGTAGGTGAAATATTGTTATTATTACTTATACAGGGAATTTAACTTTCTACTGTTATATAATAATCATCTAACACCCTAGAATGTTCTAACTTAGTCTTAAAATCGATCTCAATGATTATAATTTGAATATGATTGTTCAATCTGTATTTCGTCATCATATTATTGCAATATCTTTCCAGGTAATGGCTAAACCTAAATGGTCATATTTATGTTCAAGTTCAATTAGTGTTATAACATACCTTCTAACATACCTTCTTACTACGACTGTAGTTAAGTAACTTGTGCCTAGTCTTGAGACATATCGCCTTGTGTTGGAGAAACTACTTAAAAACATAGGACAGGTGTCCCTTTTTAAGTGGTCAAAAGAAAAAAAAAAGTACTCTGGCAATCCATACAAAAATCGATTTATACTTCGCATTTTGTAAGGATTAAAATGCTCTACCAATCATCATAATTAGTATCGGATTACCAAATACCTTTTTTTAAATTTTAAATGTATTTTCCCGATGTCCACTCTACTATAGGAATATAGACACTATGTATAAGGTTACTGTTTGATTCTGCTATATATTATGTTATACATAATTATTTAACTGCATTTTAAGAATCTGAGTAATAAAATAAGGGCAGTTACATTACCACTTATGCAACACTTAGGTATGTAGCAATAGCCAGAGGCTGACTGGCCGTACAGCGCAATTATTTTTTTGTTATTAGTACTTACGTTATATTTATACCTACATCACGCCTATATCCCATGCGGGGTAGACAGAGCGTAAACAACTAAAAAACGGCAATTTTCACCACGTCAGACAAAAGTTTGAGTCATTCAGAAGATAGTATATCACCATAGTGACAGGTTGTCAGCCTGTCGCCTAAAAATGTAATACACATTAAATCTCAAATCCCTTAGTCGCTTCTTACGACACCCACGGAAAGGATATAGGGTGGGTGATGCTATTCTAAGCCGGCACCACACGGCAAGGCGGTCTAAACCGAATAGAAAGATAGCTAGAAAATAATCTTTTACCTACTTACCCATTATAAGTAAAGTACTGCTACTGGTAATAAAGCGGGCCTACCGAATTTTAATACCTAGCTAGATCGACACACACTTAAGAAGTTTGGGTACCTACTAGAAGTTTTTAGATTCGTACAAGATTATGAATTACATACACGTACGTTGCTTCTGTCACTACTTGCGAAACTGTTTAAACTATCTCTTTCAAAGTAACGTTAGCCTGGAAGAGATCGCTGCAAGCGATAAGGCAGCCTTTGCTTACTTCTAGCTCTAAGTTTTGTGTATTGTTGTTTTGAATGTTTTGAAGTGTATGCAAGCAATAAAGTGTCTATCTATCTTCATAGAAGATTACTAATGCGAAATGATTTTCCATTTCAGTGTATAATAACGACCTATTTATCGACTCTGTATTTCGACCAACAACTGACCAGCCTGCGTCAGTTCTTGGCCAACGCGAGCTTGCTACTACTCATAATGATGGCTATATTTGGCATCGTCACCTCATTTCTACCAAAGGGTAAGTTAAAACTATAGTAAAATTGCAAAATTTTTAACCGCAGGCAGGATTTGAACCCTCGAGTTTTGCCATTTGTACTGGTGACGCCTCTTCCATCTGGGCTAACACAGCTCAATCATTGCCTGCGAAATTATGCATGTGTATCTTGACTAATAGCGAGTGGCATGGCTCTATCTACTGGGATAGTTTGTCAAATAAGTAAGTTATAGTTTAGTGTAGGTACTTACAGTGAGTTATACTACTCGACTCTGTATTTCGACCAACAACTGACCAGCCTGCGTCAATTCTTAGCAAACGCGAGCTTGCTACTGCTTATAGTGATGACGATATTCGGCATCGTCACCTCATTTCTTCCAAAGGGTGAGTAGGTATTATAATTTTAGGAAACTTGAAATATTTTCTACCGCAGGCAGGATTTGAACCAATAACTTTTGCCATTCGTACTGACGACGCACCTTCCATTTAGGCTCACGCAGCTTAATCGTTGCTATTGTAATTATGCAAGTGTATCTTACTTAACCAATACCGCGTGCCATGGCTCCATCTACCGGGATAGTTTTGCAACTAAGTTATAGTTTAGTGCAGGTACTTAGTAGCATTGTCATATCATTTTTACTAAAGGGTAAGTTATTTGTTATGTGTTTATAGTAAGATGTACCTACTTGTGGACTCTGTATTTCGACCAACAACTGGCCAGCTTGCGTCAGTTCTTGGCCAACGCGAGCTTGCTACTGCTTATAGTGATGGCGATATTTGGCATCGTCACCTCATTTCTACCAAAGGGTAAGTTATTTCTTGTGTACCTTTAGTAATATACAGAGTGTTAGAACAACTAGTACGTTTCTTCAAACCACGCATTCTATAGGTATAATGTATAATGAAGTATGTTAAACGTTCAAACATTTTATAAAAAATATTAAATGATTAAATTATTGTTCAAAATCTTTTTTATTAAACTGTTCAACCCTACAACACAGCAAGCTGTACAGTCAATTACCGCTCGGACAACTTTGCACCGTTCCTTCGCTGCGCGCGGTAAGGTCTTCAACAGTGTAACCGTAGCTGTGTGAGACTGTAACGATGTGCCATTGCCATGTCGCGCTAAGAACTAGGGTTGAAAATTTTAAGAAAAACTGTTTGATAAATATTTTAATCTTCTAATACTTTTTTTAAAATGTTTGAACACGATTAACATACTATAATATAATTATACAGAATGCGCGGTTTGAAGGAACGTACTACTTTTCCTAACCCCCTGTATACTTGTGGACTCTGTATTTCGACCAACAACTGACCAGCCTGCGTCAGTTCTTGGCCAACGCGAGCTTGCTACTGCTCATAGTGATGGCGATATTTGGCATCGTCACCTCATTTCTACCAAAGGGTAAGTTATATTGTAATTTTAGGAAACTTGCGAAATTTACTACCGCAAGCAGGATTAGCACCAACGACTTTTGCAATTTGAACTGGCTTCCATCTGGGCTACAGCGGCTCAATCGTTGCCTGCGAAATTAAATTATGCATGCCCTGTGGGGCGGCCCAGGTACCGCTGGAGAGATGGAAGTGGGCACTGACTTGCGCGATCTCCAAGTCAACAACTGGTAGGAGTTCGCGCAAGACAGGGATCTGGTAGCGAATGCTTGTTTCGGAGACCAAGATCCATTTCGGGACGCTGAGCTAACGGAGTTAGTCACATGTATCTTGACTATAAATAGCGAGTGGCATAGCTTCATCTACCGGGATAGTTTTCGTTTAGTATACTTACAGTGAGTTATACTACTCGAACCTGTATTTCGACAACAACTGCCTGCGTCAGTTCTTGGCCAACACGAGCTTGCTTCTCATAGTGATGGCGATATTTGGCATCGTCACCTCATTTCTACCAAAGGGTAAGTAAGTTATTTGTTATGTACTTATAGTGAGATGTGCTTGTGGACTCTGTATTTCGACCAACAACTGGCCAGTTTGCGTCAGTTTCTGGCCAACGCGAGCTTGCTACTGCTCATAGTGATGGCATCCTCACCTCGTTTCTACCAAAGGGTAAGTTAGAACTATAGTAAATTTGCAAAATTTTCTATTGCATGCAGGAATTGAATAAGCGACTTTTGCCATTCGTACTGGCGACGCCCTTCCATCTAGGCGTCCGCAGCTTAATCGTTGCCTGTGTAATTATGCAAGTGTATCTTAATTATTTATTTTTGTATTTACTGTAAGGCCATACTTGTATTAGTGCTGTTGGTTTTCCAAATGAAAATGAAAAATGAAAAAATGAAAAATTCTTTATTAATATCCGATATAAAAACTTAGACTAGCTAGGGTAAACATTATTTTGGAACTGGGAATTAATTAAATAGAGAAATTATGTCTAAGTAGTAAAACACATTTAACAGAGGCCCCCATTAAACTAGGCATTGCCTGTATCTTGGGAAACCAATTTACCTAAAGTATCCGATTTATTAAATTATATCTATCTTACTTATTCAAATAATATTATTCTACGGACGTGTGCGTAGGTATTATTGTATATTGCATCGTCAGCGTTGTGTTACAAAACAATACAGCTGTCACGTGGAATTCGTATGAAGGAAATAGGTATAAAAGAACATGCATTATTAATAAGTAGCTAAATTAGGATTACATAACAGTGTTATAGTAATGTAAATCGAAGCATAAATATGATTTTATACATGTATTGGTGGAGAGCTGATGGTACTTAATTATTGTTTTATTCGATGTATATTTTGCTAAGCTAACATTGTAATATAGGTACATATAGGAATAACTTGCATATGCAGTACAATTTAAACTACTAAATAAAACAAAATAAAATAAACCAATACCGCGTGCCATGGCTCCATCTACTGGGATAGTTTGTCAACTAAGTAAGTTATAGCTTAGTGTAGGTACTTACAGTGAGTTATACCATATTATAACTCACTGTAAGTACCTACACCTACTATTGGACTCTGTATTTCGACCAACAATTGGCCAGCCTGCGTCAGTTCTTGGCCAACGCGAGCTTGCTACTACTTATAGTGATGGCGATATTTGGCATCGTCACCTCACTTTTACCAAAAGGTATGTTATATTATAATTTTCGAATACTTGCAATATTTTCTACCGTAGGCAGGGTTTGTACCAGCGACTTTTGCTAATAGTACAGGCGACGCCTCTTCCATTTGGGCTATCGCAGCTCAATCGTTGCCAGCGAAATCATGGCATGGCTCCATCTACGTCACTAAGTTAGTAAGTTATAGTTTAGTGTACTTACAGTGAGTTATACTTATACCCCTGCCTTACGGTGCGAGACCTCAAGTTTACGAACGACCCTATTTACCTTGGTGAACGACATTTAAACCTCCTTTGTGTCTTGCAGCCATTTGTGAAATTCGTAGACTGACCAAACTGCCAGAACGTGCTCTTCGATGCATTGAATGATCGCACCTAAGAATAATTAGAATTTTACATATATACATATCATGCCTATATCCCTTGTGGGGTAGGCAGAGCGTTAACGGCCGTAAAAAATGGCCATTTACACCACGTCCGACAAAAGTTCGAGAAGCTTTCTAAGATTTTCGGGTAGGAAGAACTTCGTACCATAATAAAGAGTTCTTTCATAGCGCGGTATACAGCTTGTTACATTGTTTTCATTGAACATTTACTGAAAATACCGCAGTACCAATCATTAGCATGCCTCAGTGCTAACACGCTGCATCATCGCGCTGAAAGGAAGCGCTCAATCCAGGCCATTGCCGGCAATTCGCTACTTGACAGGGTCATAAATAAAATACAAAAGTTATATGCATAAAAGAACTTTCCGAAAATACTACAGACTTCATTCATCATTTGCCAAAATAATGAAAGTTAAATTTATAAAACACCAAAATTATATAAAAGTTATTGTTTTGACTCTATCAAAATATTGAATTATGACGTCATATTTCTATAATTTCATACAAAATATCGTTTTCGGTCGGCTTAAGACCTGTCAGTCAAGTAGCGGATTGGCATAGCTCACATATAGGGGTCACCTGCGCCCTAATGCAATAAATGTAGGTATTGGTTCAACAATAATTGTTAGATTGTTTCTCATTGAAAACTTACTCAAAATACCGCAGTACCAATCATTAACATGCCTCAGTGCTAACACGCTGCATCATCGCGCTGAAAGGCGCTCAATCCAGGCCACTGCCGGCAATTGGCGTAGCTGGGGTCACCTGCGCCCCTAATGCAATGAATGTAGGTATTTGTTCAACAATAATTGTTAGATTGTTTCTCATTGAACACTTACTGAAAATACCGCAGCACCAATCATTAGCGTGCCTCAGTGCTAACACGCTGAATCATCGCGCTGAAAGGAAGCGCTCAATCCAGGCCCTTGCCGGCAATTGGTATAGCTGGGGTCACCTGCGCCCTAATGAAAGGGCGTTGTAGGTAGTTGTTCAACAATTATATCACAGAAGGTTCATCCGGCCCTATTTCGAATTTTGCGATTGGCACTTGTTACATAGCCAGGGTTGCTACTGTCAAAAATATCAAAGTATAAAAATATCTAAAGCTAAACACATAAATCTGATGAGGAACGTCATATGATTATGAGCCAATTTTAAATCCAAGAAATATGACGTTCGTGTCAACCACCTTCTTGAGTTACCTTGACTTTCTCTGAGATTCCGGTTATTTGCAGTTTAAGTCAGTAAACGTCAAAACAAAATCGTCGCTATAGTCCGAGCTTCGTGCGCGACCCTCCGTAGGGGTGACAGACGTTGGGGGCGCGATGTCAGCGGTTGCGGGAGGTGTAGCGGGGAAGGAGACACGCGCACCGCGCCGCGTCATATTAAAATGACGTGCTTCCTCGCTCCCCACCGTCTGTACCCGCAGGAGGGTCGCGCACGAAGTTGTCGGACTATAGTACAGAGTGAGCCATCTGTATAGGCGCCCTGCGCGCCGTTCCTTAATTTGTGGTGTAAATGTAAATGCGTGCCATATCTGAAGGGTAGGTTTATTATCAACTAGTGGCCCGTTAGCGGTTTCACCGCTGCAACTCGAACTGCAACTATTCAGCTTGTTATTGTTACATTCAACCTAGAACCTACATATAATATCATTGGTTACATTGTTGTTCATTGAACACTTACTGAAAATACCGCAGCACCAATCATTAGCGTGCCTCGGTGCTAACACGCTGAATCATCGCGCTGAAGGAAGTGCTCAATCCAGGCCATTGCCGGCAATTGGCATAGCTCACATATAGGGGGTCACCTGCGCCCCTAATGCAATGGCGTTGTAGGTAGTTGTTCAACAATTATATCACAGAAGGTTCACACGGCCCTATTTGGGATTTTTGCGATTGGCACTTGTTACATAGCCAATTTTTAATCCAAAAATATGACGTTCGTGTCAACCACCTTCTTAGTTACCTTGACTTTCCTGAGATTCCGGTTATTTCCAGTTAAAGTCAGTAAACGTCAAAACAAAATCGTCGCTAGTACAGAGTGAGCCATCTGTATAGGCGCCCTGCGCGCCGTTCCTTAATTAATGTAAATGCGTCACATATCTGAAGGGTAGGTTTATTATCAACTAGTGGCCCGTTCGCGGTTTCACCCGCTGCAACTATTCAGCTTGTTACATTGTTTTCATTGAACACTTACTGAAAATACCGCAGTACCAATCATTAGCGTGCCTCAGTGCTAAAACGCTGAATCATCGCGCTGAAAGGAAGCGCTCAATCCAGGCCATTGCCGGCAATTGGCATAGCTGGGGTCCCCAACACCCCTAATGCAAAGGCGTTGTAGGCTGTATATACAGGGTGTAAATGTAAATGCGTGTTTTATTTGAAGGGTAGGTTTAGTATCATTAAAGAACCCGTAAGAATTCCGGTGTCGACAAACCTATATGATATGCTTTTTTTACTAGGATATTTTAACATGTTATAGGAAATTCTTTGTCGATAAATACATACTCTCGAAAAACATAACCAGTGGGAGTTGAAAAAATACCGCAGCACCAATCATTAGCATGCCTCAGTGCTAACACGCTGCATCATCGCGCTGAAAGGAAGCGCTCAATCCAGGCCATTGCCGGCAATTCGCTACTTGACAGGGTCATAAATAAAATACAAAAGTTATATGCATAAAAGAACTTTCCGAAAATACTACAGACTTCATTCATCATTTGCCAAAATAATGAAAGTTAGAATTTATAAAACACCAAAATTATATAAAAGTTATTGTTTTGACTCTATCCAAAATATTGAATTATGACGTCATATTTCTATAATTTCATACAAAATATCGTTTTCGGTCGGCTTAAGACCTGTCAGTCAAGTAGCGGATTGGCATAGCTCACATATAGGGGGTCACCTGCGCCCCTAATGCAATAAATGTAGGTATTGGTTCAACAATAATTGTTAGATTGTTTCTCATTGAAAACTTACTCAAAATACCGCAGTACCAATCATTAACATGCCTCAGTGCTAACACGCTGCATCATCGCGCTGAAAGGAAGCGCTCAATCCAGGCCACTGCCGGCAATTGGCGTAGCTGGGGGTCACCTGCGCCCCTAATGCAATGAATGTAGGTATTTGTTCAACAATAATTGTTAGATTGTTTCTCATTGAACACTTACTGAAAATACCGCAGCACCAATCATTAGCGTGCCTCAGTGCTAACACGCTGAATCATCGCGCTGAAAGGAAGCGCTCAATCCAGGCCATTGCCGGCAATTGGTATAGCTGGGGGTCACCTGCGCCCCTAATGAAAGGGCGTTGTAGGTAGTTGTTCAACAATTATATCACAGAAGGTTCATCCGGCCCTATTTCGAATTTTTGCGATTGGCACTTGTTACATAGCCAGGGTTGCTACTGTCAAAAATATCAAAGTATAAAAATATCTAAAGCTAAACACATAAATCTGATGAGGAACGTCATATGATTATGAGCCAATTTTAAATCCAAGAAATATGACGTTCGTGTCAACCACCTTCTTAGTTACCTTGACTTTCTCTGAGATTCCGGTTATTTGCAGTTTAAGTCAGTAAACGTCAAAACAAAATCGTCGCTATAGTCCGAGAGCTTCGTGCGCGACCCTCCGTAGGGGTGACAGACGTTGGGGGGCGCGATGTCAGCGGTTAGCGGGAGGTGTAGCGGGGAAGGGAGACACGCGCACCCGCGCCGCACGTCATATTAAAATGACGTGCTTCCTCGCTCCCCCACCGTCTGTACCCCGCAGGAGGGTCGCGCACGAAGTTGTCGGACTATAGTACAGAGTGAGCCATCTGTATACGCCCTGCGCGCCGTTCCTTAATTTGTGGTGTAAATGTAAATGCGTGCCATATCTGAAGGGTAGGTTTATTATCAACTAGTGGCCCGTTAGCGGTTTCACCCGCTGCAACTCGAACTGCAACTATTCAGCTTGTTATTGTTACATTCAACCTAGAACCTACATATAATATCATTGGTTACATTGTTGTTCATTGAACACTTACTGAAAATACCGCAGCACCAATCATTAGCGTGCCTCAGTGCTAACACGCTGAATCATCGCGCTGAAAGGAAGTGCTCAATCCAGGCCATTGCCGGCAATTGGCATAGCTCACATATAGGGGGTCACCTGCGCCCCTAATGCAATGGCGTTGTAGGTAGTTGTTCAACAATTATATCACAGAAGGTTCACACGGCCCTATTTGGGATTTTGCGATTGGCACTTGTTACATAGCCAATTTTTAATCCAAGAAATATGACGTTCGTGTCAACCACCTTCTTAGTTACCTTGACTTTCCCTGAGATTCCGGTTATTTCCAGTTAAAGTCAGTAAACGTCAAAACAAAATCGTCGCTAGTACAGAGTGAGCCATCTGTATAGGCGCCCTGCGCGCCGTTCCCTTAATTTAATGTAAATGCGTATCATATCTGAAGGGTAGGTTTATTATCAACTAGTGGCCCGTTGGCGGTTTCACCCGCTGCAACTATTCAGCTTGTTACATTGTTTTTCATTGAACACTTACTGAAAATACCGCAGTACCAATCATTAGCATGCCTCAGTGCTAACACGCTGCATCATCGCGCTGAAAGGAAGCGCTCAATCCAGGCCATTGCCGGCAATTCGCTACTTGACAGGGTCATAAATAAAAATACAAAAGTTATAACTCAAAATACCGCAGTACCAATCATTAACATGCCTCAGTGCTAACACGCTGCATCATCGCGCTGAAAGGCGGCTCAATCCAGGCCACTGCCGGCAATTGGCGTAGCTGGGGTCACCTGCGCCCTAATGCAATGAATGTAGGTATTTATTCAACAATAATTGTTAGATTGTTTCTCATTGAACACTTACTGAAAATACCGCAGCACCAATCATTAGCGTGCCTCAGTGCTAACACGCTGAATCATCGCGCTGAAAGGAAGCGCTCAATCCAGGCCATTGCCGGCAATTGGTATAGCTGGGGGTCACCTGCGCCCCTAATGAAAGGGCGTTGTAGGTAGTTGTTCAACAATTATATCACAGAAGGTTCATCCGGCCTATTTCGAATTTTTGCGATTGGCACTTGTTACATAGCCAGGGTTGCTACTGTCAAAATATCAAAGTATAAAAATATCTAAAGCTAAACACATAAATCTGATGAGGAACGTCATATGATTATGAGCCAATTTAAAATCAAGAAATATGACGTTCGTGTCAACCACCTTCTTAGTTACCTTGACTTTCTCTGAGATTCCGGTTATTTGCAGTTTAAGTCAGTAAACGTCAAAACAAAATCGTCGCTATAGTCCGAGGCTTCGTGCGCGACCTCCGTAGGGTGACAGACGTTGGGGGCGCGATGTCAGCGGTTAGCGGGAGGTGTAGCGGGAAGGAGACACGCGCACCCGCGCCGCACGTCATATTAAAATGACGTGCTTCCTCGCTCCCACGTCTGTACCGCAGGAGGGTCGCGCACGAAGTTGTCGGACTATAGTACAGAGTGAGCCATCTGTATAGGCGCCCTGCGCGCCGTTCCCAATTGTGGTGTAAATGTAAATGCGTGCCATATCTGAAGGGTAGGTTTATTATCAACTAGTGGCCCGTTAGCGGTTTCACCCGCTGCAACTCGAACTGCAACTATTCAGCTTGTTATTGTTACATTCAACCTAGAACCTACATATAATATCATTGGTTACATTGTTGTTCATTGAACACTTACTGAAAATACCGCAGCACCAATCATTGGCGTGCCTCAGTGCTAACACGCTGAATCATCGCGCTGAAAGAGTGCTCAATCCAGGCCATTGCCGGCAATTGGCATAAGCTCACATATAGGGGTCACCTGCGCCCTAATGCAATGGCGTTGTAGGTAGTTGTTCAACAATTATATCACAGAAGGTTCACACGGCCCTATTTGGGATTTTGCGATTGGCACTTGTTACATAGCCAATTTTTAATCCAAAAATATGACGTTCGTGTCAACCACCTTCTTAGTTACCTTGACTTTCCTGAGATTCCGGTTATTTCCAGTTAAAGTCAGTAAACGTCAAAACAAAATCGTCGCTAGTACAGAGTGAGCCATCTGTATAGGCGCCCTGCGCGCCGTTCCCTTAATTTAATGTAAATGCGTATCATATCTGAAGGGTAGGTTTATTATCAACTAGTGGCCCGTTGGCGGTTTCACCCGCTGCAACTATTCAGCTTGTTACATTGTTTTTCATTGAACACTTACTGAAAATACCGCAGTACCAATCATTAGCATGCCTCAGTGCTAACACGCTGCATCATCGCGCTGAAAGAAGCGCTCAATCGAGCCATTGCCGGCAATTCGCTACTTGTCAGGGTCATAAATAAAATACAAAAGTTATATGCATAAAGAACTTTCCGAAAATACTACAGACTTCATTCATCATTTGCCAAAATAATGAAAGTTAGAATTTATAAAACACCAAAATTATATAAAAGTTATTGTTTTGACTCTATCAAAATATTGAATTATGACGTCATATTTCTATAATTTCATACAAAATATCGTTTTCGGTCGGCTTAAGACCTGTCAGTCAAGTAGCGGATTGGCATAGCTCACATATAGGGGTCACCTGCGCCTAATGCAATAAATGTAGATTGGTTCAACAATAATTGTTAGATTGTTTCTCATTGAAAACTTACTCAAAATACCGCAGTACCAATCATTAACATGCCTCAGTGCTAACACGCTGCATCATCGCGCTGAAAGGAAGCGCAATCCAGGCCACTGCCGGCAATTGGCGTAGCTGGGGTCACCTGCGCCCTAATGCAATGAATGTAGGTATTTGTTCAACAATAATTGTTAGATTGTTTCTCATTGAACACTTACTGAAAATACCGGCACCAATCATTAGCGTGCCTCAGTGCTAACACGCTGAATCATCGCGCTGAAAGGAAGCGCTCAATCCAGGCCATTGCCGGCAATTGGTATAGCTGGGGTCACCTGCGCCCTAATGAAAGGGCGTTGTAGGTAGTTGTTCAACAATTATATCACAGAAGGTTCATCCGGCCTATTTCGAATTTTTGCGATTGGCACTTGTTACATAGCCAGGGTTGCTACTGTCAAAAATATCAAAGTATAAAAATATCTAAAGCTAAACACATAAATCTGATGAGGAACGTCATATGATTATGAGCCAATTTTAAATCCAAGAAATATGACGTTCGTGTCAACCACCTTCTTAGTTACCTTGACTTTCTCTGAGATTCCGGTTATTTGCAGTTTAAGTCAGTAAACGTCAAAACAAAATCGTCGCTATAGTCCGAGAGCTTCGTGCGACCTCCGTAGGGTGACAGACGTTGGGGGCGCGATGTCAGCGGTTAGCGGGAGGTGTAGCGGGAAGGGAGACACGCGCACCCGCGCCGCACGTCATATTAAAATGACGTGCTTCCTCGCTCCCCCACCGTCTGTACCCCGCAGGAGGGTCGCGCACGAAGTTGTCGGACTATAGTACAGAGTGAGCCATCTGTATAGGCGCCCTGCGCGCCGTTCCCTTAATTTGTGGTGTAAATGTAAATGCGTGCCATATCTGAAGGGTAGGTTTATTATCAACTAGTGGCCCGTTAGCGGTTTCACCCGCTGCAACTCGAACTGCAACTATTCAGCTTGTTATTGTTACATTCAACCTAGAACCTACATATAATATCATTGGTTACATTGTTGTTCATTGAACACTTACTGAAAATACCGCAGCACCAATCATTAGCGTGCCTCAGTGCTAACACGCTGAATCATCGCGCTGAAAGGAAGTGCTCAATCCAGGCCATTGCCGGCAATTGGCATAGCTCACATATAGGGGGTCACCTGCGCCCCTAATGCAATGGCGTTGTAGGTAGTTGTTCAACAATTATATCACAGAAGGTTCACACGGCCCTATTTGGGATTTTTGCGATTGGCACTTGTTACATAGCCAATTTTTAATCCAAGAAATATGACGTTCGTGTCAACCACCTTCTTAGTTACCTTGACTTTCCCTGAGATTCCGGTTATTTCCAGTTAAAGTCAGTAAACGTCAAAACAAAATCGTCGCTAGTACAGAGTGAGCCATCTGTATAGGCGCCCTGCGCGCCGTTCCCTTAATTTAATGTAAATGCGTATCATATCTGAAGGGTAGGTTTATTATCAACTAGTGGCCCGTTGGCGGTTTCACCCGCTGCAACTATTCAGCTTGTTACATTGTTTTTCATTGAACACTTACTGAAAATACCGCAGTACCAATCATTAGCATGCCTCAGTGCTAACACGCTGCATCATCGCGCTGAAAGGAAGCGCTCAATCCAGGCCATTGCCGGCAATTCGCTACTTGACAGGGTCATAAATAAAATACAAAAGTTATATGCATAAAAGAACTTTCCGAAAATACTACAGACTTCATTCATCATTTGCCAAAATAATGAAAGTTAGAATTTATAAAACACCAAAATTATATAAAAGTTATTGTTTTGACTCTATCCAAAATATTGAATTATGACGTCATATTTCTATAATTTCATACAAAATATCGTTTTCGGTCGGCTTAAGACCTGTCAGTCAAGTAGCGGATTGGCATAGCTCACATATAGGGGGTCACCTGCGCCCCTAATGCAATAAATGTAGGTATTGGTTCAACAATAATTGTTAGATTGTTTCTCATTGAAAACTTACTCAAAATACCGCAGTACCAATCATTAACATGCCTCAGTGCTAACACGCTGCATCATCGCGCTGAAAGGAAGCGCTCAATCCAGGCCACTGCCGGCAATTGGCGTAGCTGGGGGTCACCTGCGCCCCTAATGCAATGAATGTAGGTATTTGTTCAACAATAATTGTTAGATTGTTTCTCATTGAACACTTACTGAAAATACCGCAGCACCAATCATTAGCGTGCCTCAGTGCTAACACGCTGAATCATCGCGCTGAAAGGAAGCGCTCAATCCAGGCCATTGCCGGCAATTGGCATAGCTGGGGGTCCCCAACACCCCTAATGCAAAGGCGTTGTAGGCTGTAGGTACACTTATACAGGGTGTAAATGTAAATGCGTGTTTTATTTGAAGGGTAGGTTTAGTATCATTAAAAGAACCCGTAAGAATTCCGGTGTCGACAAACCTATATGATATGCTTTTTTTACTAGGATATTTTAACATGTTATAGGAAATTCTTTGTCGATAAATACATACTCTCGAAAAACATAACCAGTGGGAGTTGAAAAAATAACGCAGCATCAATCATTAGCATGCCTCGGTGTTAACACGCTGAATCATCGCGCTGAAAGGAAGCGCTCAATCCAGGCCATTGCCGGCAATAGGCATAGCTGGGGCATCACCTGCGCCCCTAATGAAATGGCGTTGTAGGTATTTGTTCTTCAACGTACGTTATGTCTGTATATAAAAACATCGTAACATAATAAAAAGTTCTTTCATAGCTTGGTATTCAGCTTGTTACGTTGTTTTGCATCGAACACTTACTGAAAATACCGCAGTACCAATCATTAGCGTGCCTCAGTGCTAACACGCTGAATCATCGCGCTGAAAGGAAGCGCTCAATCCAGGCCATTGCCGGCAATCGGCGTAGCTGGGGTTCACCTGCGCCCCTAATAAAATGGCGTTGTAGGTATTTATTCAACAATGATATCTATACGGGTGTAAATGTAAATGCGTGCCAAATCTGAAGGGTAGGTTCATTATAAACTAGTGGCCCGTTAGCGGTTCCACCCGCTGCAACTCGATTTCCCGCGGGAAAAAAGGCATTTCACACGCATGATCCCTTGCGGTGTAGGCGGCAGTAAAAAACGGCCATTTTTACACCACGTTCGACAAAAGTTCGAGAGTCATTCAAGGATTTTCGGGTAGGAAAAACTTCGTACCATAATAAAAAGTTCTTTCATACCGCGATATTCAGCTTGTTACATTCTTTTTCATTGAACATTTACTGAAAATACCGCAGTACCAATCATTAGCATGCCTCAGTGCTAACACGCTGAACCATCGCGCTGAAAGGAAGCGCTCAATCCAGGCCATTGCCGGCAATTGGCATAGCTGGGGGCATCACCTGCGCCCCTAATGAAATGGCGTTGTAGGTATTTGTTCTTCAACGTACGTTATGTCTGTATATAAAAACATCGTAACATAATAAAAAGTTCTTTCATAGCTTGGTATTCAGCTTGTTACGTTGTTTTGCATCGAACACTTACTGAAAATACCGCAGTACCAATCATTAGCGTGCCTCAGTGCTAACACGCTGAATCATCGCGCTGAAAGGAAGTGCTCAATCCAGGCCATTGCCGGCAATTGGCATAGCTCACATATAGGGGGTCACCTGCGCCCCTAATGCAATGGCGTTGTAGGTAGTTGTTCAACAATTATATCACAGAAGGTTCACACGGCCTATTTGGGATTTTGCGATTGGCACTTGTTACATAGCCAATTTTTAATCCAAGAAATATGACGTTCGTGTCAACCACCTTCTTAGTTACCTTGACTTTCCCTGAGATTCCGGTTATTTCCAGTTAAAGTCAGTAAACGTCAAAACAAAATCGTCGCTAGTACAGAGTGAGCCATCTGTATAGGCGCCCTGCGCGCCGTTCCCTTAATTTAATGTAAATGCGTATCATATCTGAAGGGTAGGTTTATTATCAACTAGTGGCCCGTTGGCGGTTTCACCCGCTGCAACTATTCAGCTTGTTACATTGTTTTTCATTGAACACTTACTGAAAATACCGCAGTACCAATCATTAGCGTGCCTCAGTGCTAAAACGCTGAATCATCGCGCTGAAAGGAAGCGCTCAATCCAGGCCATTGCCGGCAATTGGCATAGCTGGGGGTCCCCAACACCCCTAATGCAAAGGCGTTGTAGGCTGTAGGTACACTTATACAGGGTGTAAATGTAAATGCGTGTTTTATTTGAAGGGTAGGTTTAGTATCATTAAAAGAACCCGTAAGAATTCCGGTGTCGACAAACCTATATGATATGCTTTTTTTACTAGGATATTTTAACATGTTATAGGAAATTCTTTGTCGATAAATACATACTCTCGAAAAACATAACCAGTGGGAGTTGAAAAAATAACGCAGCATCAATCATTAGCATGCCTCGGTGTTAACACGCTGAATCATCGCGCTGAAAGGAAGCGCTCAATCCAGGCCATTGCCGGCAATTGGCATAGCTGGGGGCATCACCTGCGCCCCTAATGAAATGGCGTTGTAGGTATTTGTTCTTCAACGTACGTTATGTCTGTATATAAAAACATCGTAACATAATAAAAAGTTCTTTCATAGCTTGGTATTCAGCTTGTTACGTTGTTTTGCATCGAACACTTACTGAAAATACCGCAGTACCAATCATTAGCGTGCCTCAGTGCTAACACGCTGAATCATCGCGCTGAAAGGAAGTGCTCAATCCAGGCCATTGCCGGCAATCGGCGTAGCTGGGGGTCACCTGCGCCCCTAATGAAATGGCGTTGTAGGTATTTGTTCTTCAACGTACGTTATGTCTGGATCTAACCACCTCGTAACATAATAAAAGTTCTTTCATAGCTTGGTATTCAGCTTGTTACGTTGTTTTGCATCGAACACTTACTGAAAATACCGCAGTACCAATCATTAGCGTGCCTCAGTGCTAACACGCTGAATCATCGCGCTGAAAGGAAGTGCTCAATCCAGGCCATTGCCGGCAATCGGCGTAGCTGGGGGTCACCTGCGCCCCTGATGAAATGGCGCTGTAGGTATTTGCATAAGAATAAGTATTTGTTCAACAACGTACCTACGTTTATTAGATATATAGGTAAAAGGTGGGTTATAGGTATAGGTATAGGGGTGAACTAGCCCATGAAACAGATTTCCCTAAAAAACATAGTATCCTCTTCCTCTTTTTTTCATATTTCAACCTAGGTATGTTCTTTAGAGAAAGCTGTTCTGTTTCAGGGATAATTCTTTTTTTAGGTACATCCCTACTGTATAGAGCGTAGGCACCAAAGTTCACTATGTGAGGTCACGACTGGTGCGTGCGATAAACAAAGGCATTGCCTCGGGTGCCAGGCATGTTAACCTCACAGCATGTAACGTGCCTAAAAACAGCACGAGATGTCTAGAAAATGCAAATACTTATAAAAAAATAGTGTACGGTATTATAGTATGAAAAATGCAAATACTTATAAAAAAAAACGGCCAAGAGCGTGTCAAACACGCCCACAAATAGGGTTTCGTAGTCAACGTTTAAATATCAGGTTTTTCAGCATTACAAACTTAATTTTGTTGCTGGTTTGTTAGCAGCAGTATGATGACCAACCGCAAATAGAAAAACTCATTTTTTTCTGGAACGTTTAAGGGTACAATATCCGTTATAGTTTTCATTGTAACTTCAGATTGTAAGCTATATTCCATATTTATTTCAAGTTTTTAGCTTTTATACTTTAGAAGTTACAGCTGGAACAAAATTATGGGTCAAAAACGCCCTTTTTAAAAGCAAATATCTCGTGACAGACACATTTTAGTGACTTTGTTTCAAAGAAACCTCACCTTAGTTTTAAAAGACCTATTCAACGATTTGCTACTCAATACTACAGAAGAAAAAAATTTTTTTTGCCCCCCTTTCACTTGTATGGGAGGGGGTCCAAAAAACATTTAATATATTTTTTTTTTAACATTTCTATATTTGGGTCAACACGATCTATCTTCTCACCAAATTTCATGTCGATAGCTCTAAAACTGACGAAGTTATGAGGGCGCGGCATACAGACAGACAGACAGACATACAGACAGACTTGACGAAACTATAAGGGTTTCTAGTAGACTACGAAACCCTAAAAATAGTGTACGGTATTATAGTATGAACAATTCCATCGATACCGCGATGATCCGAAATGCAGGTGAAACAATCTGGACCTTTCGCCATCGGTACGGCGGCACTCATCGCTTCAGCATAAATGCTGACTAAGCTAACGGACCTAATAAAAATTGTATTCATCAACCTTCAAAAAGTGTTAGAAATCCTACTCTGAATGCTCATTCAATTACAGGGCGTTAATTTTAATGCGTGCCATAGCTTAAGGGTAGGTTTGGTATCGATAAAGGATGCCGTAAAAAATTAGAGATGAAACGGATATTTGATAACTATCCGGTGTCCAGCCTATCCGGCCCTGTTTTTACTATCCGGCCGGATACCGGATATAGGGCGACTATCCGGCCGGATACCGGATACTAAAATATACAACAATTTTATCAAAATTCTATTTTTTTTTATTTGTTTTACATTTGATTCAAATGCCTATATCTCAGCCGAAATTCGTTCAATTTCAAAGTTGTTCAGACGAAAGTACTTACTTGTATGGGCACTCTCTAAACAACAACAGTGTCAAAAATAGATTTTAAAATAAAGTTTTGACTAAATCAGAAAAAGATTTTTTTTGGGCTGGGATTTTTTTATAATTTTTTACGGCATCCTTAATCGATACTTAACCTACCCTGAAGCTATAGCACGCATTTAAATTAACACCCTGTATACTTATCTGTTCCAGGTGCGAGTGGAGTGTACATCTGCTTGGTAGCGACTACTCTCTGCAGCTACTTGCTGGCTGCCATGTTCTGCGTCTACTTACTCAGCTTCGAGAAGGAATACAGATATTTTGCAGAGGTACCTACCACCTTACGTAATTTTAATAACCTTACGCACAAAAATCAACTGTCTGGGCCGGGAATTGAACCCAAAAACTTTGCATAATGATCTTGTATAGTCCATTCAAAATCATAGTGTCATGCCCAGCTTAAGCGGTAGGCCATGTTACTCTGGTCGTGTAGTACCTAAGTATTGCGACCATTGTAACTTGGCTTCCCGCTAAGGCTGGTCATGTCATTTCATGACACTACGATTGCGAATGGACTAACAGGATGTAAAAAAAAATTGAAAAGGTTTGAATGGGTGAATCTGTCAGTCCATGAAATTGAACGTCTATCTCCGAGGAATATATATCTGATTTAGCAAACAATTATTTTTGGTGGCTTACGTAGTTGCTTTGCCTTGCAGGAAGTAGTTCAGTGTCATATGGACTATTGCACCCTCTGTAATATATTTAAGGATTTCTTTGCACGATATAAAGGGCCGCATACCGCCTCCGTATGCTCCGTATGTTCATAATAAATAGTGTTTGAGTGTTGATATCGACTGCACCGCTTCCGCATGCAAGCGCCGAAACTGCAGAATGACCTTCACTCGTAATGAGCTGTTGCGACATAATGACAACACAACACGCGAACTTACTAATTTTAATTGGTTAAAATCGCTCTTACACGTGTTGCTTATTATCAAACAGTTGAACAGGGTAACATAAAAACTTCTCTAGATTGTAAGTAATGCATAGTCTGTCACACTAACACATGAACTATTCCATTTTTAAGGTGTCGATTTTCTTGTGATTGATACCGACAAGCTGGACTTAAACTATGTTGTACGATTCATTAAATGTTGCTGCATCTAGAAAAGTATCAATTATATCTGTAAAATATTACAGTCTGAAAGTCTGTAATATTTTACATATAGACAGTAATACCTTACCAATACCTAATTTGGGTTGTTCATGAGTGAGCGGGAGAGACTGTACCTACAAGCACACCAGACGTGTAATCGCTGATTTAAATACTCTTGGCACTAGGATTCATCGGGTCGCTTGCTACACGACAAAAGAAGGGTATTTACTAGATTTTTTTCCTTCCAGGGTCTTCGTTCCGAGTTACTCCTTGACGACGCGTGCTCCGTTGATGAGAACTACGGACAGGAAAGTCTATTCGGGACCCAAGAGCTCTCCAGTTCTCTGGTCATAAAGGCCAGCATTCGAAACGCCAAGATATCTTGACCCGCGGCCGTGCCTGGCTCACCAGGCACACCCAAATCCAAGCTTTCGGCCTACGGAAGCTTCGGCAAAACAAAAAAACTAAAGAAAGACTACCAAAAAAGTGCTAAAACAAATAGTGATAGTGGTATGTCATCAGAAAACGATGACTCCTTAAAATACGATTTGAGTGCTATGGATGTTAGTGCCGACGATAACCAAGTAATAAATAAGTGCCTAAGTGAACCTCAAAGTGCTGAGCACAAGAATGAGATTCCGTGTTGTTCCAACGATTTTAATGTAAGTGTTTTAGTTGAAGAAGACGGTCTAAATACGAGCGACGAGGAGGAGAAAGTTACCGAATTCATTGTGATAGATCTGACATGTGATGTGAGTAACGAGTCAAAAACCGACAGTGAAGCTGTCGACTGTGATAATTTGTGTATAGATTTAGATACGAGCCAAAGCTTAGTTCCTGTTCATAATGAAATGGTGCGATCTGACAGTCAGAAACTGGTGAGTCTCTCTCTGTCAATACTTTTGGCAGCATTGCTCCAAGCGATGCAGTGTTTCGCGCAGTTTCTCGAAGATATCGTAGTACCGCAGCGGCACTAATTGTAAAGGCCTGTTCAAATTACAGCGGTATCTTATGGTTTTGTGGGTATCGGTAATTTGTACTGATGTGTACAAATTGGTAAGCGATTAATACCGCTGCCGTTTGAATAGGGCTATAAAGATAGCGCGAAATATACCTGCTGGCAATAGAGGTCATTATGATAGTGTATGTTATTATGTATGACTATGAGATATAATTGATATCACAATGTATATTTCAAGCACCAAATAAAAAAATTAAATTCTACGAAATTACAACCACATTTAGTGGTAGATGATTGTATAAAGTTCACCACTATTGCCAGTCAGGCACGCCGCATCCCTACTTCATCTAGTGACTGATACTTTGGATTACTTTAGGTGAGCAGGTATTAATCAAACAAGAATATTAGAAAAGTAATGCTCATCTATTACCACAAGAAGAGTAGGTACCCAATTTTCTCAGGAGCAGGATTATGTTTTTCGAAAGTTATGTATGTTGGTTGGTATGTATGTAGACAAAAAATTCAAGTTTTCATGGGCTACACAGCCCTAATGGCTGGGCGTATCTTGACATGTGAGTATGTGAGGTATCGTTAGATTCGTCTCAGCAGCGCGATATTTAACCTTTAGCTGACGTGATGGGTGTCTCACAGATGTACATATTTTTATTTTGACAATATATTTTTAACGACCGCATTTTCAGTTTCACCTTTCTCAGTACTTTCCTCATTAGGCTTTTTCTATCTACTGTCGATATTCCATGATTAGCAAGTGACCATATCTCCATAAAATATCTTGTCACGTCTCACAGACGTAACCACGGTCTTAATGAATCTACTAAAATTAATATACACAATGGCATGATTTACGCCATTAAATTTTAATTATAAAAGCAAAATGTGCACGAAAAAGCAAAAGAAGATAGATCCTTTATAAAAAAATGTGTTTAGACATATTTAGCAAGTCAGAGGCCAAAAAATACACACCCGTCTTACAGACGTCACGTCGTTATTAATGCTTTAAAGTTTTGTGTTCTTAATCATGAATTCATCTGAAGTGCATAATGTGATTTTTGATGACTAATTAAAATATTTTCTTATTTTGAAATTATAAAATAAGCTATATAACTAGATTTTTATAACTATGCGTTTGGAGCTGTCAAACTTTGTATGAGTTTTGACAGTTCAAGTGTCAAATCGTATAGAAAGTTTGACAGCTCCAAACGCACAGTTATAAAAATCGAGTTATAGTACATTAATGTTTCTAATAGAAATACTTGAGAAGTTTAAAAGTTTTGTACCTATTTTTGTCATTTTTTTAAACATACGTCTCTCAGACACCACTACGGCGTTAGTGTTGCATTTTACCCACCTCGTCAGCCAAAGGTTAAAATACGTATTTTTATCGGAAAATACATCTTAGAAATTACTGCAGTCGGGTTTTTGTTTTTTAATACACTTGCTTGTTATGTAGGTTTACGCGTCTTACTTGTTTATTATTCTGTAGAGTTTGGCCTTCTTTATTTCGGCTGGTTACGACAGACATCATCTTAGTAGGTAATTGTTTATATTCTTTGGCAAAAGCTATATTGTTATTTTTAAACTACCTAGGTACTCTAATGCATCAGTCACTAGCAAGAACTTCCTCAACTATATTAATTTAGTTATTTAGTAGGTATCAATAGTATAATACTCATTTCGTTCCTTTATCTACTCTAAGTACAATATTACTGTATTTTTGGTGCATTATTCACCTGGTTGTATTAAAATTATGCTAAGAATGTCAATAATATATTTCATTACGACATTTTACTGAATAGTTTTATTCTGTATTACGTACCGTACCTAGGCCTAAATAAATATACTAAATACTGACTTAATTCTGTTGGACAATTTTGAAACTAAATATTAAACAACTGTACCGCTATTCGAAACATAAAACAAAATATGAGAGCGGCGATGCTTTTCCTTTTTAGGACGGTCGGTAGCGGCTATATCTGTCCCTTTCTAACACTGACATCTCTTTCTCGCATCCCCTCCGATTGCGACACGAGGCAGGCGCGCAGCGCTCCAGGGTTGCCAACCGTACGAGATTTCTCGTACAAATACGAGATTTATGGTCTCCCGTACGAGGTACGAGGACACTGTCAATCTCGTACGATTTTGTACGAGATTTTAATATGTTACATAATTTTAATTGCTGGCAACCCTTTTTTGCTTCTCAAGTAATGATAGTCTATGAAAAGTCATTGATTGTCTATGAAAGAAATTCCAGATCGAGACGGAAAAGTTCCCGTTATTTCGCTCGCTGGTTCATTCGTTCGTTTCTCGCACTATTTGTCTTTGTCACACATACTGAAATATCTATCTTCTTTTCTTTCCTTACATGTAGATAGGAGTTTTGTACTTTTGTTTATCTTTGAAGAAGTGAGCGTTGAGGGATTGTTTTCAAACAAACTTTATTCATGAAAATCTTTACGTTATAATTATAAATGATGTATGAACTTTGGTCAACGATGATTATGAGACTCGCCAACTCGAATTTTATTGGTTTTACCACACGTCGAAAGCTGTACGAGATTCGAAACGTAAAATACGAGATTTTTAGGAGCTTGTGTACGAGAAAAGGAATTTTTAGGTTGGCAACCCTGCAGCGCTCTTGCCTTCATTGGTGATGTGTTTCCCGGCGGGAGCGGTCGTGGTGAGAGAGAAAATAATTTCAAATCTTTTATTTGAATTATTTTCAATAACAGTTTCCGTTCGAAAAAATTATCGTTTTCTTATTCGAAAATATTAATTGGTCTATATCTGTTCCTTTCATAAATTTTTATTTTATTTAAGTGTAATTTTATTCCAGGTTTTCTTTCAGGTTTTATTTTTCAGCTTTTAATGATTGTTGCTTACGAGCTCGACATACATTTCTTATTTCCGAAATACGGAAAAGCCAATGTGCAAAAATACCAGGTGGATCCAATCTACATAAAAGGTTAGTCAAATACCATACTAAATTGACAAATCAGTGCTTTGATTACGCCATATTTGTGAAAACACGTAATTTTCATACGTAAATAACAGTCAATTGTCATGCAATTGTCTGAATATCTTACGAGTTTTTCGTTAGCTGACGAAAACTTATTTAAAATGTGCTTCCATTCGAACACAGCCCTTGAAAACGCTTGGACCCAAAAATATGAAATTTATAATATAGCTTTCAAGTTCTATACCGTAGTAGCATGATTAGCTATTATACGTAAGGTAAGCAACAATGTAATTTGAAAGTGTGACCTATAATATAATATTACGAGTGGGTTGTTCTTAACGTATCAGGTTTTCTATAAAACCTAGAAATCAACTCCTGCGCAAGGAGGTTTTCAGTGTCTAAAAACTCATTAATGGGTGCTAAGCTTTTGTCCTCGCAAATATTTTGCAGGTCACTCACATGCTGAAGCTAAAAAGTCCAGCATAAGTATGTAAAGTACATTTCGATGCATTCCTCATCTTAAAAATATTCGCCACATTGGGCACCAATATTTATTCTTTCTCTGGTATCTATGTACCTAGAGAATGACATACTCGCGATCTCACTCAGACGTGGTCGCATAATTTCTAATTCAAACTAACCTTCAAGTACCTAACGAGCTCAGCTCTACAGCAGCGTTGTGGTGCAGTGCAGCTATAATACTTTCTCTAAAGTTAAAGCTCGTCATTATAAAATGCACGGCAAATCCGTTTGGTACTACAAAAGTGCTAAACCTAAAATATCTAATCTTGCTTTTATAAAGCTTCCAATTATTTTAAACAATGTCTAAGGCTAAACTACAAGGAAATTGCATGATTTTATTTAAAAATTGCAATACCTTTTGCTGCTAAGCAAAATAAGATGCAATAAAATTAATTTTAGTTGCAAAACTGCATAAAGAGCGCCTGCAAACTCAGCGCCTCAGACGAAAATACCGTCTACGCGAGCCTACGGCCCGCGCCATACCTACACGAACCATGTTCCTAAAAAATTACTGGCAGCGCGATACGATTTAGTCCTGCTTAAAATACTCGCACATTTACGTAATAAAAATCATAAGAAGATGTAAATGCGAAAATTGAAGTCGGTGAGTCATCCCAAACTTGTCCAAATGCTCACCTACGAAATTCTACCTGCAGTACGTCATGTTGCTAAGAGCCAACGCAAATATTACTGATTCTATGTCTTAACATTTATACATGCCCTTCGGCAATTTGAAAAGATTCATGATTGTACAACCTACTAGCGCAATCAATTCACTAAAATAATGATTCATTTCGTGCTTGCTTGCATGTCAACACGTGTTCTAAAATGAACATACACTGTGATATTTCACATACTACCCACTCACGTAAGCACTTATCATGTAACATTATACATGAAACAGACAAAGGGTAAGGAAAACATTACAAGCGGCTATAATATAGGTAATATTGGCCTGCCTGTCGTGGGTACTCGGAAAACCTCTGCCATTCGAAACTATCCTGTCTATATATCAAATCTATTCCGTTCTCAAATCTAACGGATATGCAAAATTAATCTGTATGAGCATATTGTGAAAGTACCTAGTTACGTCACAGCAAAATAATTCACTGTCCTGTCACCTTTAATTTGGTAAACCAACTACATTTTCAAAGTTATGCGCAGATATCTAATCCGCAAAACATAATACGAAGCGTTCGAAACGAACCTATATCTAAGCTAACATACCTATATAGATGCAGGTCCCAATAAAGAAGACCACTCTATTGCTTACACTCAAATCGGGTACAAGATATGTACTTATTACCCATAGTTGCATTACCCAATCCTTAACCAACTGAGTCAATTCTCAAAGAGTTGACAACTATGACAAAAACTAGGTATAGCTACTGAAATATTTCCATACTAATCTTACTAGCAAAATACTTGTTCATAAAGTTGACATGCGATTCAGAAGAGTCAGAACTGCTAAGGTTGCGAAGAAATTCAGATTATCGCATCTGAAGGCAATTTCGGTCACAAAGTACCTAAACAACCTAATATATGATGCGTAAAGTAGGTACCAAGACAAGAAATGTGGCCCCTCCAAGACTGAGTTAAATTGTTCAGTTTAACGTTAATATATGCCGTTACCAATGGTGCCTTTGACAGGCGTTCCATAATTTTGACACAATCACATAAAATCATGCCGTTTACCCTGTGGGATAGGCAGAGCGTAAAAAACTTTTTAATGGCAAGTCGAACAAATATTCAAGGAACATTGTAACAAAATCGCATTGATGTCGTCGTCACGTTCGTTGACACGTGGTCAACCCATTGATTTAAATCCTTATAGATACACATGGTGCTCACAAGGACATAGTATAAATGGAATAACATTTATCAGCCAAGTATTTGTAGCAAGTCAAACTACTTTACCCCGTCTGACCGTACAAAGCCATGTCTGGAGTGTAATACTGAATATCGAAGAACACTACTTCGATGCTACTGAACATCGAAGCCTCTGAACGTCGATGCTACTGAACATCGAAGCCTCTGAACGTCGATGCTACTGAACATCGAAGCCTCTGAACGTCGATGCTACTGAACATCGAAGCCTCTGAACGTCGATGCTACTGAACATCGAAGCCTCTGAACGTCGATGCTACTGAACATCGAAGCCTCTTTGCCTCGATACATCTCAACTTCGAAGCTACTGTACTCCGAAACCTCTATAAGTCGATGCTACTCTACTTCGAAATCATTTAACTTTGATGCTACGCTACATCGAAACTTCGATGATTCGATGCTAGAGATAACAAAAAAAATTACTATTACTGATTAAAGATGCGGTATTGGTATTACAGATATTTATGACGGGGTGTTACAGTAGGTATGCCTGGCCCGCCAGCGCCCAACATGTGGTTTGCCTGACCAGCCCCGAGGAAGTGTCTTTATTTTTACCCGACTGCCTCAAAAGGAGGTTATGTTTTCGAGTATGTATGTATGTGTGTATGTATGTATGCATGTATGTATGTATGTATGTATGTATGTGTGTATGTATGTATGTATGTATGTATGTATGTATGTATGTATGTATGTATGTATGTATGTATGTATGTATGTATGTATGTATGTATGTATGTATGTATGTATGTATGTTGTATGTATGTGGACAAGAAAATTCTTTTTCACGGGCTACAGCCCAAACGGAGAGTTGGATTTTGACATATGAGGTGTCGTTAGATTCGTCTCAGCAGCGCGAGTGACACTGGCTATATAAAAAAATATAGATTCAAGATCGCGGATTTTTACAGCAAAATACTACTTTAAAATTACCGCAGTCGGGTTTTTTGTCTTTTAACACATCTACTTGTTACCCGACTGCCTCAGAAGGAGGGTTATGTTTCTAAAATAATTACCACCGCAAAAGTAACAGCAAAGTATCAAATAGGTAAGTGCATAAAGTGTCTTTGGGTAAATGTCATTGACATGGTGAATGTTTACATTGAAAAATAAAAATAAACTTGAATCAACAATTATCTTTTATTTATTACTTGTTTATAACCATCATCTTAATGATTGTATATAATATTATCTTAGATGAAACTTAAATAGATATTACAAGGACAACAATTCATCCGAAATATGTATATTATGAATCAATCAACGTACATTTTTATAATAGTAATGTTTTAAATAGGTAATAAATACCTACACCTTCACATAATTATTACTACCTATATTTTTAAAGTAGCTTTAAATCAATAAATTAACATAAAATATTTATTTTAATTTCTTAATCGTTTTTAATAATTATTATGAAAGCTATGAAATAATCAACCTTACTTATTTCTTTTATATAGGGTGTATTTTTAGTGGCGGATCCGTTAAGTGTGTTCTGTCAATGAAACTGAACAACTTTCCCCAGGAACATAGGTCGAAATACGAAAAAATTTTGGTCTTCCCATACTAAGTTCCCATTTGGCCGGCCGGGTCAATTTGTATGGGAGGGCCAATTTTTTCATATTTCGACCTATGTTTCTTGGGAAAGTTGTTCAGTTTCATTGACAGAACACACCCTAACGGATCCGCCACTAATAAAATACACCCTATATAAGTTTTTGTGTATATTTATATAATTTATTTAATAGTTCTTATTAATAATATCTATCCATCAAACGACATAATTTTTGATACCTACTGAACACCAAATTATTTTTTTGAGTACATGATGTGAGCGATACCACGCAAAAAGTCAATCGTGGTAATTTTTCCTTTTTGACTCAGTTTTAATTGTTTTGTGAGTCTTTCGTTGAGCTTCCTTTTTCTGCTATTCGAAGACTTTCCTTTTTGAGCTTTTATTCTCTCAATTTCGTCCTCCGTGTTTTTCTGCTCCTTTTTCACTTCCAACAAAGTTTTGAAAATGGTCATTTTCTTGTGGTTTAATAAAGTATTCCATCGTGAATGCCAACTCTCAACCGAATTTTGCGTAGATGGAACACCGCATTCGATAGAATCAGCCAAAGACCAAATTGCTGGCGGAAATCTTGCTGGTTTCTTTTTGAAGATTGTTTTTAGTGACTTCTTTTGGCCTTTTCCCTTTGAAGACTTAAAACGACCACTGATATATGTTTTCTCGAACCAGTTTGTTACTTTATGGCTTTTTGGCAAAACTTTTCTTTTAAAAGCTGGAAAGCCTGTGGTATTTTACTGGCTGGTAAGTAAGCGAGGGACGCAATATGCCTCATTTGGAGAGCAAACTCGCTATCGTTTATGTAGTCACTCGACAACTCAGCTAATTCAATGTGCTTCCATAAATTTTGCTTTAAATGAAAATAACAGCATTTGTGCAAACTTTGAGGAAATGCGAGTCTGCAGGCATTGATTGCAGCTTTCTCGAAGTCAGTCATTATAACTCTTGGTGCCAATGTAATTTCTAATTTTGAAAAGTATGGCTCTTTAATATTTCAAAAAGATGTTATAGATGTGCTCTGTTTTTATTCATAAAGGCGTAGACCAGGGAAGAACGGCATTTGTTGCATCTTTGTCTCCTACCATACCATGAATAGTATACATTTGGTAGTATAATTCTGGGCAGCACCTGAAAGTTACAAGCAATAGACATCAGATTTACATGAAATATCCTAATAAATCAATTATATAGTTGCAATTTCACCATGTACAGCCGATCGCAGTATAAAAATACGCCGCACGGCTTTATATGAAAAAAGACACGTGCGGCCGTGCACTATACACTTTCATACTGCGACTATAATCACATCGGCCGCACATGACGTACTTGCACCTTAACTGTTGGACTAACTAAGTAGGTAAGATATACTTAAACCACGTTGGAATAGTTATTTTATTACACTATAATAAAATTTATCCTACTTAAAAATAAGTAAATAAGTATTTAAGCCAACTTACGGATAGTGTAGAGAAGGTAAGTAATAAATAAGAGTACATACCTAAATGTACCATCCATCACCCAAAAATCTGACTTTGAAAGTAATCGTAAATTTTCTTCAGTGCCGAATATTGAAACAGTTTCATCATTGTAGCTATAATGTCCTATTAAAAACTGTGTGTCATGAATAGTATGAAATTGAACGGGAATTTCAAGAACCGTTACATTCTTAGGAGCTTTGGTAAATCTTTTGTTCTCGTTCTATGTATCATTGTTTGCATAGCTTTTTTACTTGGCATAGCTGGTGCACTAGTAGTTGGAATTTCTTGTATACATTGTTGTATAATTTGCGCGGGGCTGTCCATACTATTGCGAGCTCTTTTTCGTAGTTGTACGTGTAGTCTACGCACCCTTATTTCATCTGGATCCGGCATGTGGTTATGATTTCTGACGGTTTCATTTTGATATAATGTTTGTTTTCCCGCAGCACAGTCTTCAACCAAACATCACATTTTTCAGAGCACTTCTTAATGCAAGACCAATAATAGATGTCTTCAACAATTTTATTAACACTGTATATATGTCCTTGATGGACTAACTGGTCCTTTCCATTTTGGATTTTATTATTTCACACGAAGCCATGTTAACACTGTGAAATCCTCTAATTTACCACTTTTTCGCACTAAATTATTTTACTGTTGTGACAAGGAAGCCGATTTCGCCAGTATTAAAATACCCTCATTATTTTATCATTTTAGTACTCAATAATCAAAACAGTTACTCTTAGTTGCTTTCATTTTATTTACAGGCGTTCTTTTGTAATACTTACTTACGTAGCTTTATTTTCGGCAAAAGTAAACTCATTCTGATTTTTACCATAAAATTGTACTGTGTGTTTTATTAAACTATTAAAGTACCTAATCTGAAGTTCTATCTACACTTGGGTCAAATGTTCAGATTACAAATTGAAGGCAGTTGTTTACGCAACTGCTTCAAAAGCATTCAGCCTTTTAAAAGACTTAATTTGTGACTGAATAATATTGGTGAACGAGGCCAGTAATTGTCATTTTGACCGTGGCTAATATACTACATTTCTTCCATTTGCAAGAAACATACATCCGCATTTGCAATCGTGATAAATATGTTTTTTTAAACTGTACAACTTCCGAAATGCGCAAGCAGCATGCATTGCATCGGCTTTGCTTACGTTCCATTTTAAAAAAAAAGAATGCGCGTTAAAATACATTCAGCCTACTTCAAATAGGTATATTGTTTCAGAATTCTTTCAATACCTATTTTTTACGGAATCCTTTATCGATACTAAACCTACCATAAGCTATGGCACGCATTTAAATGAACACCCAGTGTATTATGTAAAGCATCGGATTGTGTTTCATGCCCATAATCATCATCATCTTCCTGTCCTTATCCCAATAAAATTACTTGGGGTCGGCGCAACACGCTTCGTTGAACACAAAATCGTGTTGCAAAAGGATTTGGCTGAATTTTACGACCGGCCGCCTACCAGACGTCAACCCTCTTTGGGAATGCTTTTGTGGTGGATTTCATGCCCATAATGTTGTATGGAATTTCGTTAGTGTTGTTTTTTGGCCCCTGGTGGCTTGAACTCACCTTCCTACTGTAACACATCAACGTTTTAAAATCAGTTGTATCCATTTGGAATACTAGCCAGCCGATCTAACGCAATGGTTAGTATGACTGCCTGCCACGCAGAAGGCTCCGTGTTCAGTTCCCGGTGGGGTTACTCACAAAGTTGATATCTATCACTTTGTGAATATTAATCCCCGTCTGGTTAGGACATTGCAGGCTGAACTGAACCATCTGTACCTAGCCTATGCAACGAAACTACAGGCAACAATTCTACAGGTGAAATTCGATGTTCATTGCGTAGTTGGTTAGCAATTATTATCCCATTATTTAACCGGCTACTTAATGTACATCGAATTTCGCCTGTACAATTGTAGCCTGTAGTTTCGTAAATCCGGCACAGATTGTCTGAAAAGCAAGATAGTTTCGTGCTTCGGATGGGGCGTTAAGACGTTGTCGGTCCCGGCTGCTGCCTGTCTATGATGGCGGTCGTTACACAACCATGTCAGAGGCCTGCTACTTTCAGTAGGCGGTTAAAGAACTCTGACACCACGGTTCATCGGGTCTTTGAACAACTTGGTGTCCCACACGAAGAGAGAGAGAGAGTATACTAGTAAATACCTACGTAGTAAATAAGTGGTGGTGTTGTAGTAGTCATTGTTTTTACCATCTCTAAATTGAGAAGCATTGAAATAAAGATATTTCGATGTACCGTAGCATCGAAGTAAAATGATTTCGAAGTAGAGTAGCATCGACTTATAGAGGTTTCGGAGTACAGTAGCTTCGAAGTTGAGATGTATCGAGGCAAAGAGGCTTCGATGTTCAGTAGCATCGACGTTCAGAGGCTTCGATGTTCAGTAGCATCGACGTTCAGAGGCTTCGATGTTCAGTAGCATCGACGTTCAGAGGCTTCGATGTTCAGTAGCATCGACGTTCAGAGGCTTCGATGTTCAGTAGCATCGACGTTCAGAGGCTTCGAAGTAGTGTTCTTCGATATTCAGTATTACACTCCCATGTCTGGTCAAATACGACATGTCCGGCCTGACCGAACTTTTAGCTAGGCCACGCACTTGAGGAAACATTCTCAAACAAATGTACAACCCACAAATTCACGGATATGTTAAGTGCAATCGCAAATTTCAGTGCGTGCAGTGCAATCAATTTCTATACTACTCGCTCGTGTTTATATTTCTATGCATGTCGTTGTTCAATCTCGTAAAAGAAATATGTTGCAAGCATACATGCTAAAATAACATGCGGGCAGCGTACTTTTACCAGCCTACAAGTGTTGAGATCTAATACCTACATACTTACATACATACATACAACGTGTTACAAAACAACAATAAATCTCCATACAAATTGAGTTCATTTTGTATGGGAGGGCCAATAGTTTTATTCATATTTTGACCCATTTTCCATGGGGAAAGTTTAGTAGTTTTATAAGTACCTTGACCGCCTTTCGCCTTTATTGGTTATTTTGTAACACCCAGTATATCACGCATATATCCCTTGCGGGGTAGGCAGAGCGCAAATGGCTGTCAAAAAGCCATTTACACCATGTTTGACAGAAGTTTGAGAGTCATTCAGGACTGTGTATCACCATAGTGACAGGTTGTCAGCCTGTTGTATAAAACTGCAAGTTAATGAGCTTTCGGTTTTGGTTGGTTTCGACACGATGTAAGCCCGATTTTCTACGTATATACCGCTATGGCTTGGCAACCCTATTCACGGACAGATTTATATGAAAACATTAGTCGATATGTGAAGATTGCCTTTCATCCATCCATACCTATATGAAACATCGAACTGTATTCCAACAGGAGTCGTTACGTATAAAATCTATCTACCCTCAATAATGTTTATGATTGGAATATAATCATGGAATATGTGTGTAGGTACTTGTAAGTACCAACTCACACGTTTTTAATGTCACGTACATTGTACAATTGTGTAAGAAATATCGTTGATGTTAATTTTATGTGGTTTGCTGGTTGTTATACGGAAGGAAATCACTATGAAGAAAGGCGTCAAATCCGAAGTGCGTCTAATGTCAACACTGAAGTAAATTGCATAGTGTAAGTAGTAATGCATGGTGATAAGTGCGCGATCAGCGCGTTTGTATGAATCGCACGAATACGGAGTCTTATTATAAAGGACCTCACAATAATGTCGAGTTAGCTTGTACATACACTAAAGAAAGCTTCAAATGCTGAATTCCTTAGAAATGCTTAATTCTTTAGATAAAGGATCAATATCAATACAAATATATTTGACGTTTAAAATCAGAATCTGTCTCTGGTGATTCATTAATCCGACTCGGGTTCTTGTCGATATTTTCAACCTATTTCGTTGCAAGAAGGATGCAGAATCATGTTCATAATGACGATGACCTAAAGTGGAAATGAGATAAAATTTTATAAATTAAATGTATCAACTCTAAAGCTCAGCTTATGCATTAAGTATAAGCGTGTGAAATAAAACTTCTAGGCACATATACTTTGCTTACGAGTGTATTATGCGTAATTCTGCTGAAATCTCATTATCCTTCGTCTAAATTTTGTTTTCTTGTCTCATGCAACAAAATAAAAGTTTGCCATACGTCAAATACGACACGTATCGTATAACGACTACTATGTTATGATATGAACGACTTATGACCGTAATTGTGGTATCTAGTGTCTAGCTGATATATTTCTGTAGTTTATCCTGATTATACCATACTTCACCAAGCTAGAATAAGTGGTTACACTAAAGGGCAAATCCTTCAAATTGCTATCATGATAAGACAACATAAATACTGTTCTTCTGTCATGCCCTTCACCAACCCCAGGGGGTTCAGGAGTGACTTCAATAGCATATATTTCAAGGTAGGGTAGAGTGATCTTAACTGAAGCATGCACGAGTGCACTCCAAGCGCACTACCCTATGACATCGTACTTGTTCTCTTTATAATTATAACTTAATACCTACTTCTAAGTAAAACCCTGCTAAAGGCAACTATCTTTGATAAATATCAATTCCTACTAATATTTACAATTGTGTAGCTGTTGTAAGAAGAACTTAATGAATATGGTTGCATAAATCATCTTAATGATAAAACAAATGTGTACTTTCCTATACACTATATCAATTGCTGTTTCAAATTTTAAATAATGTAATAGTATTACATATCTTCCTATCCTATAATAAATAAAAGCACATTCATGAAATATAAATTATAAAATATAAATAATAATATTTATATTACTTACTTAAAGCTTATAATTGTTTCCTCTTTCTCCTAATAAAATAGGTCATTTTATTATTTATCTGTCTTTCACATTGGTGATTGCTCCACCAGGCGATAACAAACAGGTCTCATATTTTGTTTTATGTTTCGAATAGCGGTACAGTTGTTTAATGACAGCGTTTTACCTATCAATAAAACGCTTATTAAATAACACCTATTCGAAACATAAAAGTTTCTCAACTGCCTGGTGATTAAATAAAAAGAAAATGTATGCAAACATACATTTCTTTTATAAACATGAGATCAATGAAGGCAAGAGCGCTGCGCGCCTGCCTCGTGTCGCAATCGGAGGATGCGAGAAAGAGATGTCAGTGTTAGAAAGGGACAGATATAGCCGCTACCGACCGTCCTAAAAAGGAAAAGCATCGCCGCTCTCATATTTTGTTTTATGTTTCGAATAGGGTAAGTTATTTAATAAGCGTTTTATTGATAGGTAAAACGCTGTCATTAGCTTATATTTCTCGTTACTTTCAGAATTAAGTTAAAGGTAACATTTTGAAACGAATTCTTTCGCTTTTGTTTTAGAAATACTACTTTTAGAAATAAGTAAAAGGAAATAGAATATCTACAGCTGCCATTTTATCTGTATCGCCAAAGTGAAAAATGTACAAGTTCTTGTTTTAAAAAATGTTTCTTTAAGTAACAGTTGGGCTATTTTTTTTTTAGGCGCATCGCAACAAAACAGCTTGTAGGTTTCTTTTAATGGAAACAACAACTTTCATAATAATAATTTAATAAATTATACTGAACAATACACAAATGCTACTATTCACACACATCAAATAAATTAATGAGGTTAAATAGGTACACTAAACTATTTATTGTCTCCACAATATCATTTCACTATACGTTTTGAGATTTACGCGGTTTTCACTAAATTAAAATCATTGTTTTGAATGGGGTTTTCACTGCGGCACAGGATCAATAATAGTAAAATGCGCCACTTTCCGTTCTAATAAAAAAACATTGAAAAGGGGTAAAATTTCCATCATTACCATTTTACACACAACACAACATATAAAGGAGACTTATTTTAGTTTATTCTTTTTGATATCTATTTCTAATAGTAGTATTTTACTGAAAATGTCAAAAATACTTACTTAAATTTTCGTCCTGTCACTTGTTTTTAGAATCGAATCCGAACCTAAAAATCCCGGTAATATTATGTTTTAAATTAAAACCGCTGTGAAAACCTCGTTCAAACCAATGCCACTGGTCTACAAATACGCTTCATTGATCACTGTAATGAGTCTGTTATTAGAATTATGGCACTTCTTCTTCCATTTGAGCGAGTTCCGACCATGTTCTGGTGTCCTGGAGTCTTGTAAGGTTGGCAGCGACTGGTTGGTGGATTTTGCCACCAATAATTCTAATAAAAATATCGTTGTGAAAACCTCGTTCAAACTAATGCCACTGGTTTACAAAGACGCTTCATTGATCACTGTGATGAGTCTGTTGTTCGAGTTATGGCACTTCTTCTTCCATTTGAGCGAGTTGCGTCCATGTTCCGGCGTCCTGGAGTCCTGTAATGCTGGTAGCGACTGGTTGGTGGAGTTTGCCACTAATACCGCTAATAAAAATACCGCTATAAAAACCTCGTTCAAACCAATGCCACTGGTCTACAAAGACGCTTCATTGATCACTGTGATGAGTCTGTTATTGGAATTATGGCACTTCTTCTTCCATTTGAGCGAGTTGCGTCCATGTTCTGGCGTCCTGGAGTCTTGTAGGGCTGGCAGCGGCTGGTTGGTGGAGTTTGCCACCAATACCGCTAGTATGGTGTAGTACGCAACTGTACGCAACCAATACCGCTAATAAATATACCGCTGTGAAAACCTCGTTCAAACCAATGTCACTGGTCTACAAAGACGCTTCATTGATCACTGTGATGAGTCTGTTATTAGAATTATGGCACTTCTTCTTCCATTTGAGCGAGTTGCGTCCATGTTCTGGCGTCCTGGAGTCCTGTAGGGTTGGTAGCGACTGGTTGGTGGAGTTGGCCACCAATACCGCTAATAAAAAAACCACTATGAAAACCTCGTTCAAACCAATGCCACTGGTCTACAAAGACGCTTCATTGATCACTGTGATGAGTCTGTTGTTGGAATTATGGCACTTCTTCTTCCATTTGAGCGAGTTGCGTCCATGCTCTGGCGTCCTGGAGTCTTGTAAGGCTGGCAGCGATTGGTTGGTGGAGTTTGCCACGACGATGGACCAGCGGCGGCCGCGGCGCTCGTTGATGTTCGGAAGCTCGGCTATCAAGTTGTTCTCGTATTCGCTGAGCATCAGGTAGTTCTCCACCTGGGAATTTTTGAAGGATTTCATTATCATCACAGGCATTAAAGGGAGTATTTAAACGGTCGAAATTTAAAGGTTATAAAAAGCAATTATGGCGTAGGTACTGAACTAATTAGTGGGCGACGCGTCAACTTGATGGCGACTAAAAATTTATCAACAGTTACAACTGTCTACTCTTGAAATAAATTGGCTAGCGCAATTTAAGAGGATTTACTAATACTATTTTTTTTTATTTTTTTTATTATTTCAACGATTTAAGTATGTTTTTGAGGAGATGTTATTCTAAACCACACGGGAGACATTAGATATATTCTCACCTTATTGCAACTAGTGATACAATCTCCACCGCACTCGAGGTCCTCCAGCAGATGCTCTGGAATGTCCAGGTCCAGGTCGAGGTCCAAGCCGCCTTCTTCGCTGATGCAGGTCAGCTCGGGCGGCAGGTTGGCTGGCGGGGAACCCAGGGACCCTGGACCGATGCTGTCGAGGAGGAGGTCCCGGCCTGCTCGTCCTGGTGCTACTAATTCTGCTCCTAGAACTAATGGTTATGTTATACAAATTGATTTGGTCTATCCTTCTTTAACAGCCACAGTTACACTGCAGGACTTAGGCCTCCGCTTCTTGGGATAGATAGTGATGACGATTGGCAAGCTGATTGGTAACTTATGTGCTAGATGCCATGGCAAGGTGTTGTTTTCACAAGAGATTCATACATAACACACGAAGTGAAATTAAGTGATGCTATACTAAACCACACTGTGCACAGGGATCGCTGCCACTCATTCCTTGGAAAAATTAATCTCCTAGTCGCTTTACGATTGAGTGACCGACCGAGAATTGAACCCGTAACTTTCTGCGTCGCAGGCAGCGCACTACCACTGCGCCACATCGGCCGTACTAGAGTTGTCGATGTCGGAAAACGAATCACGACACTGAAGTGGTGGTGGGCAGGACATTTGGCTCGTCGGGAAGATGGACGGTGGACCAAAGCGGTAACGGAGTGGCGACCAAGAACAACTAAACGTCCAGTAGGCAGACTACCAGCCAGATTGACGGACGATATAGTGGCCATTGTAAACAGTGGCTGCGGGAAGCACAGGACCGGAGGAGCTGGCGTAAAAGGGAAGAGGCCTATTCTCAGCAGTGGGTAAGGATATAAATAGGAAATCATAATATCATACCTAAGGCTGTGGCGGCTCCAGCGGCGGCGCGGGGCTCCCGGTCGCGCTCGCGACTGCGGCTGCGGCGTGACTGCCCGCACGCTGACTCGCAGTTCACCGGACCGCCATTTTCTCTGAAAAACACAATGAAAACTTGATAATATAATTTAGGAAAACTTGCAAATTTTCCACCGCAGGCTGGATTTGAACCAGCGACCTTCGTCATCTGTACTGGCGACGCCTATACCAGCTGGGCTACAGCAGCCAGCCAAAACCAGTGCTGCCCTCTTTTGGGTATTATATGCACTGAGCTCTGGCAAGGCTTTGGCCCTTTGCATCACTGCAGCACACATGCATATCTACAATCATTCAGGCTAACCGGGCGCAGTGGGTAAGTGAGCGCATTGCTTATATCTTAGAAACGGAACACGGGGGGGTGAACACTCCCGTCTTAGGATTAGCCGCCTAGTTATTAGTGCGTTCGGAAGTTTTTTTCTTAATCGTTTTCCGCCTACCCTCGGTAGTTACGTAGGGTTCTGTGAGCACCCGTAACCCCGGCCTCCCGTCAGCGGGTCTCACCGGGGGGGTACTCCAGGGTCTTCAAAACAACAACAATCAGTGATGCCCTTCAAAGGACATCAGCGCCCTGCGCTACTCAAGTACCGGACGAGGTTGTACGGTCGCTCGTACCCTCAGCCCGCCCTGCAACGCGTGCTCGACGAGCTTGAGCGCGATTGCCGTCAATGACGCCGTCCACTCCGGGATCAGTGGACCTCCCGCTGGTTTCTTCGCCGCCTACGGCCGCCGCAGCAGCGATAACCGCTGCCTTCGCCTCCGCACCCCCACTGCCGCCGCTGCCTGCTTCTCCCTCGTTGCCTCCGCTGTCCCAGCGTGAGCCGAGGGACAAGAAGCAGCTCGACCTGCTCGCCTTCCAGCGCGCCGCCGCACGGCACACCGCCCTGAATGCCCTCAGGGAGAGTGCTGCAGCCGTGCAGGCGGGAGCGCAGAATGCGCAGCGCGCCGAGAAGCGCCCGCTTGGATCAACCTCACCGACCCCGCAGAGGAGCCGCACGGTTCCGGCTTCGAGGGTCACGCCGCCGCTGCCCATGCCCCTGCTGAACAGCCCGGGTACTGGAGACAGCCAAGCGCCGTCATCTACCAAGACTACCTACGCGTCCTCGTTGACCACCCCGAAGCCTGCGACCAGCAAGCCTAAGGAAGACGCCAACAAGACGCTGCCACCCGCACCCAAGACGACCATGAAGTTGACTGGGTGCATGAAGAAGCCGCCGCCGATAGTGGTCGACCTGCTCCCGAACTGGGGCCACCACTTCGGCGATTGCGGAACTTCCGCATTATGAGGATGCGGAAGAGGAATCCTCATCAACACTAGTTTAGATTCCTGGCGAAGAGCGAAGAGGAATTCCGTGTCTACCAGCGCTACCTAACCGCGCTGGAGGGCTCCGGGACCGGAATTTCCTGGTTTGCTTATGCACCCCCAAAGGAGCGGCCTGTCAAGGTCGTAATACGAGGCCTCCCAGTCAACACTGACCCCGAGGACATAGAGAAGGAGCTGACCACCCTGCCCTGGACTACGAGGTGGACTACATGCGCCCCATCAAGGCTCGCGGAGGACGCCCAGGGTGCATCTTCTTCGCCCAGCTCATCCGCACGCCAAACCTCACCCTGGGCATTTACAACGTCACAGAGCTGATGTGTATGCCCGGCGTGAAGATCGAGGGATGGCGTGGCAAGAAGGGAACACCACAGTGCCACAGATGCCAGCAATTCCGGCACAGCAGCAAGCACTGTCACCGCAAGCTGACGTGCGTGATCTGCGGCGGTGAGCACGCTGCCCGGGATTGCAAACGGCCACGCGAAGAGCCCGCAACATGTGCGAACTGCGGCGGCGTGCATCCGGCGAACAACCTCGACTGCCCCGTACTGCGCCGTGAAGTACGGAACAAGAGAGGAGGCACTGCGCCAATTACGAAACCCGTCGAGCTGAAGAATACGGAGGCGGCACCGCATGGGGAAACCAACGCAGCTGGATCCTCATGGCGGCTGCCAACGGCCCCTCGGAACTTCGACGAAGAAGCGGAAGCCGAGGAGGCGGAGGAGGCGAGCATCGCCCCGCCCCCAGGACGTGGAATCACCGGGCCAGCCACGTCAAGAGCCACCCACGGGTCCGTTGGATGTGGTCGGCACCCTCAGGGTATACCTCAGGGGAGAAGCCGGAGCACCAACGGGCTCCAAGACAAGAGAGCGCCTAGAAGAGGACAGAAAGGTCCTGATCAGCGCAATCAGGACCCTCACTGAGGTCCAGGTCGCGCTCCGCACGGGGCGGACGCGACCTAATCGTCGAAAGAGCCTCCAGCGCCTGATCTCGTCATACGGCGGGGTCATGGCCGCCAGGGGCGAGCTGGAGGCTCTGGGACCCAGATAGGCTGCTCAGGGTGGTGCTGTCTAGCACAGCCTGACGTGGCCTTCACCTGTCCACATCCACTACTCCACGTCGAGTAGTTAGGATCGTGGGCACAATCCCAGAAACGCCCGGCCACTGCCGCTTACTGGACTCGACCGCTGCCTCGGGACCACCTTGCGAGGAGGATGAGGCAGTTAACCACAGGACCTGACCACCAGATGTAACGAGCCGCCGCTGGCTGACGGGCACTAGCTGGGCCTCCCCCAACGGGGAATCACCCGGCTGGTTCGACCTCGCCGCGGCGTGAAGTTTTGCCTGGACCATCACCGGATTGACCGCAGTCGCGCCCAGCGCGACCCCCCAACGCCCCACCTGTTGTCGCAGGTGGCGACTGACACCACGTTGGAGTGGCCATTGCCACGTAGACGTCTCCCCGCCGGCCGCAAGCGGCCGTCGAGAAGAACTCCACGATCGGGGGAGTGTCTTCGGGTTAATTTGTGACAAAAGTTTGAAAGTCATTCAGAGCACTGTGTATCGTCATAGTTACAGGTTGTCAGCCTGTTGCCTAAAATTGCAATAGATATCTACATAATTATCAACTCTCAAATATCTTTGTCACTTCTTACGACACCCACTGTAAAGAAAGATATTGGGTGATGCTATTCTAAGCCGGCAACGCCCGGCAACCACACAGTGGACGTTTTTTGGAGAAACTAGTCCTCAAGATGGCGTTGTACGCCTCCATAGACTTTGAGGGACTACCTGTAAAATTGAGACATTTAAATTCCATCTTAGTCTATTTATTTAAATTTTTATTTATAGCGGCGTACAATGCCATCTTGCAGTTTAGTTTCTCCAAAAAACACCCATTGCTTTGCAACCATGAAAAATCAGCTAGGTGTAGATTAGTGTTGATGAGGAAGTTGTTATGAGGAAGAGGAAGCGGATGAGGAAGCAACAAGGTGAGAGTTGGAGGATGCGGATGAGGATGAGGAATTATTTATGAGGAAGAGGATGCGGATGAGGAAGAGAAGTAAGCTGTCAAAGAAAACAAAAAAGAGAGTAAATTATTATGTCATACTTGTTATACTCGCACATGTGCGACTGCATTCCTTTGCCACAGAAAATATGAGGTAGCGGTAGCGGATGAGGAACCTTAAAAATTGCGGAACTTCCGCATTATGAGGAAGCGGAAGAGGAATCCTCATCAACACTAGTGTAGATATATCAGCTGGGTGTAGACTGTAGATATATCAGCTAGGTGTAGATATATCACCTAGATATATCTGCTAGGTGTAGATATCGGAACCCGTTGGGTTATTTTATTATCGTGGGGACCGTTAGGAAAAAGAAAGTAACCGGGAAAATAATTGCACAAATGACAAACTTGGTGTGTTTGGTGGCGACGCTGCGGCGGTGCAGGTCGATGCAGAAGAGTGACAGCGAGCCAATCAGCGAGCACGTCGAACTGAAGTAGTAGCCCGCCTTGCCACCGCATCCCACGTTAATGTACCCTGCAATAATGAAACACAAAAATAACATCACACGCTCTCTCTCTCTTCGCGTGGGACACCGAGTCATTCAACGACCCGATGATCCCTGGTGTCAGAGTTTTTCAACCGCCTACTGCGAGTAGCAGGCCTCTGACATGGTTGTGTAACGACCGCCTTTATAGACAGCAACCGGGAACGACGGTTTAACGTGCCCATCCGAAGCACGGAACCGTCTTGCTTTTCGGACAATCAGGTGATCCAGCCTGCAATGTCCTAACCAGACTAGGAACAAATTCACAAAGTGACAATATCAACTTACTGAGTGACCCCGGCGGGAATTGAAACTTATGCGTGGCAGGTAGTCATTCTAACCACTGCGCCACATCAGCTGTCACACGCTTATAAAGCGGAACTACTAGAATGCCCTTTACCGGGGTATCTGCCTGCCATGTCATGGAAAAATACTGAAACATGCATAAAGAACACATCTGCTCGCTCTGCTACGCATTATATTCGTAGCACATAGAAGCTCCCCATCCTCACTTCTTCTTTGGAGACGCTCTACCAAGAGGTTACATTACCTTACCTACACAAGCGACATCCAATTTTGGCAGTTACGTAAACGTAAAGGTATCTAGGTACATCTTCAGAGAGTAGTTGTACAACCAAAAGTACAACAACAGTAGAGTACAAAAGTAGGTACCTGAGAGTGGCACTCCGATGGCGATGGGCACCGCCTGGCTGCACTGCACGAAGCCCCATGTTCGTGCGAAGTTTCGGGACCTCCTCGCTCATACGTGTACCTACCTACAATCTACATCTTAACTAGTACAACCAAAAGTACAACAACGGTAACCTGAGTACAAAAGTAGGTACCTGAGAGTGGCACTCCGATGGCGATGGGCACCGCCTGGCTGCACTGCACGAAGCCCCATGTCCGCGCGAAATTCCGAGACCTCCTCGCTCATACGTGTACCTACCTATATCTTCAGAAGTACAACCAAAAGTACAACAACAGTAGAGTACAAAAGAAGGTACCTGAGAGTGGCACTCCGATGGCTATGGGCACCGCCTGGCTGCACTGCACGAAGCCCCACGTCCGTGCGAAGTTTCGGGACCGCACTCGCTCGTACGTGTACATCTTCAGCGAGTAGTGGTATCCGCCGCAGAATATACCTGGAAATCGTGTATCGCGGTGTTTATTTTGGAAACTTTTGACTGTAAGTATATGTACGAGCCGCAGTTTGCAGACTCGTATTTGTTTGTAGTTAGGTGAATGTACAATATTTTTAAGTTTAGTTAAGTTAAACACGCAAGTGGTTTCGATGATGGTTTTATAAGTTACACGCGGCGGCCACGGTCTGACCGCAGCGTCAGCTAAAAACCTATGTACGATTATTGCTCGTAGGTACAAGTAGGTATGATGTGAGCATGTAGGAAGAACGCAAACGTATTGGTTCAGTACCTACAGAACACAAAAAGCGTTCGTTTCGCCTTCGTGACGCTAGCGAAACGGCGAGACCATGTATTTTGACTAATCTAGAGTTTTAAGTTAGAGCTGGTAGAGTTGGGGCGTGTAGGTTGAAAAGCTTGGCTCTACTTGTGATCTGATATACACTTCCCATCAAAAAAATCGAAACACTTCGGTTTTTCTTGTTTTTGGCCAAATTAAACACCGAAAAGTGTTGTTTGCATTAAAAAAATTATATGACTGTGTAGCTGGCAGTTTTGTCTTTTCAGTGTAAATAAAAAAATTCAATATTCAAAATTGGAACCCCACCTGTTTGTTCTGTAAATGAGATGAATGACTGAGACACGTTTGCAGTTTGCGCCTTTTAACGATTCATAACATTTTCAACATTAAAATTTAGAGCTTATCTTGAGACTTTTGTTTTTTTAATTGTTTGCTGTGATTTTGGATCGCCTGAAAAAAGTTAGATTTTATCTGAATCATGGGTATTTTGCCCGTAGAAGCCGCCCAAGTGGTGATATTGACAAATTTTGGACTTGGTCATCGTTTTGTGGCTGAATGTTTGCATTTAAGCCTGACCTCTGTACATAAAGCTTACAAACGCTATCAGAAAACTGGTCTGTTTACGCGACGTTCAGAATCTGTCGGAAATCGAGTCAGTTCTGACCGACATGATCGAATTAATGTTATGAGTTCTTTGCAAAATCGACGCCTTAGCGCTTTTCAACTGCGGCAAAAGCTATCAAATGTACAAAAGGTGGCTGAAAGCCGTTCTACAATCAGAAGAAGGTTAAAGCAACGTAGACTGGTACCGCAATAGCCAGGAAACGGGCCCAAATCAACTGAAGACAATTAAATAGCGCGCCTTAACTTTGCAAGTGAGCACCTAAACTGGTCGTATACCTAGTGGATCAAATTCCTCTTTTCTGCTGAGTGTATAATTACGCTGAATGGTAACTACGGAAGCACTATGGTTTACAGAAGGGATTAAAAATACTTTACACAATGTTGCATTGATAAAAAGGTCAGCTATAGTGACAGTTCGTGAACGGTTTGGGAAGGAATCAGCGCCGACGGCATGACAGATTTTGTCTTCGTGTCTGCAGTTAATTTGGCCCCGTTTCCTGACTATTGCGGTTCCAGTCTACGTTTCTTTAACCTTCTTCTGATTGTAGAGCCACTTTCAGCCAGCTTTTGTACATTTGATAGCTTTTTCCGCAGTTGAAAAGCGCTAAGGCGTCGATTTGCAAAGAACTCATAACATTAATTCGATCATGTCGGTCAGAACTGACCCGAGTTCCGACAGATTCTGAACGTCGCATAAACAGACCAGTTTTCTGATAGCGTTTGTAAGCTTTATGAATAGTTCTATTCTATTTCTATTTCAGCCTATTGCAGTCCACTGCTGGACGTAGGCCTCCCCCAGGGAACGCCATAAGGCACGATCTCCCGTTTTTGCCATCCAGTCGCTACCAGCCGCCTTTTTCAAGTCATCGGTCCATCTGGCCGGAGGGCGTCCAACGCTACGCTTGCCGAGGCGTGGCCTCCACTCGAGAACCCGCTTACTCCACCGTCCGTCGGTTCTACGACAGATGTGGTTATGAATAGAGGTGAGGCTTAAATGCAAACATTCAGCCACAAAACGATGACAAGTCCAAAGTTTGGCAATGTCACCACTTGGGCGGCTTCTACGGGCAAAATACCCATGATTCAGATAAAATCTAACTTTTTTCAGGGGATCCAAAGTCACAGTAAACAATTAAAAAAACAAAAGTTTTAAGATAAGATAAGACAAGCTCTAAATTTTAATGTAGAAAATGTTATGAATCGTTAAAAGGCGCAAACTGCAAATGTGTCTCAGTCATTCATCTCATTTACAGAAAAAACAGGTGGGGTTCCAATTTTGATACACATTGAAAAGGCAGAACTGCCAGCTACACAGACATATAATTTTTTTAATGCGAACAATACTTTTTGGTGTTTAATTCGGCCAAAAACAAGAAAAACCGAGGTGTTTCGATTTTTTTGATGGGAAGTGTATATTTCGCTCGACTAGCCATATTTACACACTTGTAACAAGCGCTTCACATGAAAATGTGGACTCGCTTTTCATCTCACCGTAAACCCAAGCGAACATGACGTAGCCCCTGTAGGAACCCTCGACGGCAGTCAGCGCCATGGTTGCTAGCGCGCAGCCGAAGACAGCGGCTTGCGTCAGGTACTGCCTCGCTATTCTGCACTCGGCTGAGTTCTGACGCACTAGCAGGCCGAACGCAGCGCAGCCGACTGCCCAAGCCAGCCCGAGGTAGGCTTGCAGGAGTTCTGCTGTGTCTCCAAGACCTGCAAGCAGAGAAAATAGTAGAACACTTAAGTAAAGCGTTACGTGTATTATAAGCGTGTAAAATAGTAGAACACTTAAGTAAAGCGCTATTTCAGCAACTGGGCCACAGAACATGGACCTTTTATAGTTATGTTTTGTAAGTAATAGGTTTTATTTTATTTATTTATTTATTTTTTATTTATTTAGTAATACAATGAACAGCGTACAGGTAAAACCTAAAAATACTGAACAAGGAACAAAATTAAATATTGAAAGAAACATAACACTTAAAATTAACATAAAATATACACAAGTCACAATAACAAATGAGTATGTTACTTATAACTAAATGAGATCAGTTTTCACTTATTTTAATGACTCACAAAACTGAAGACAAGTTTTGTTGAGATGCGACAAGCTGTCAGCAAATATATCTATATCAGGGTTCGAATTCAAGAGCTGTCTAACGAGACCAACTCCCGAAGCAACGGAGACTGACGTCTTGCCACCGTGCGGCAGGAAGGAAGAGCCAGTAGCTGATGCCTGCGCCCTCGCAAGTATCTGTCCGGTACATAGAATGTCAATGAGCTGGAAACCTCGAAGAAAAGCCTTCTGAACTTTTTCTAACAAGTTGCTGTAAGTAATTTCGTGAGGTCCCCAAATTATAGAAGCGGTTTCGATTTTAGTTCTTACAAGAGCTGAATAGAGCATCTGAATAGCACTTTTGTCTGTGAAATCACTTGTATTGCGGATGACAAAGCCTAATCTTTTGTAGCATTCTACTGCCAGAGCTGCTATATAGCCGTTAAATGTCAGTTCTGAGTCAAATGTGACGCCAAGATCTTTGACCGAGCTCACACGAATTATTAAATTTGTGTTCAAGTGGTATTGGTAATGAATTGGCTGGAGAGCTCGCGTATAAGACATGACACTGCACTTGTTGGGGTTAAAGATGAGTTTGTTGTTTATGCTCCATGCACGTACAAAGTCAATGTCAGCCTGTAACTTACCACAGTCGTCCAGGGTTTCAATAACACGTACAAGTTTCAAATCGTCTGCATATAAAAGACAAAGTGAGTGCTGGAGAACAGTATCAATATCATTGATCATTAAAATAAACAGAAGTGGGCCAAGGATAGAGCCTTGACTCACTCCTGAACGAGTGTGGTAAGTTTTAGATACGTAGCAGCCATAGCGAACATATTGTTGACGATCTCTCAAGTAATCTGAAAACAATCCTAGAAGGAAGGCGTGAATCCAACTGAACAAAGTTTTTAAGAAGAATGTCGTTATCAACTCGGTCAAAGGCCTTGGCAAAATCAAAGTACTACGTCTACCTGATGGCCTTTATCCATGTTAGAGGATATAAAATCAACGAGGGTGAGGAGGTTGGAATTCACTGAACGACCTGATCGGAAACCATGTTGACTATTGCTTATAAAGGGAGAGACTTGCTTAATAATTTTAGTATGCAGTACTGATTCAAACAATTTTGCAACTGCAGGTAAAATAGCTATAGGTCTATAGTTTTCTACGGAGGTTTTGTCTCTGTTTTTGGGTATTGGAGTTACTTGGGACAGTTTAAAATGCTTTGGATATTTAGAGGTTTGTATAGAAATATTGAAAATATGTACCATTGGCTCTATTAAATATTCTTTACAACCTTTTAAAACATAGGCGGTAAATTGTCTGGTCCTACAGCACATGACGATTTTAATTTGTTCAGTGCATGTTGGACGTCAAAATGAGTAATTGAATCAACATGAATATAATTCGAACTTTTACTACAATCATCAGAGTTAGCATTGTCAATGTTAAGTGTTGGCTCGTCAGGAAGGAAAACATCTGAAAAAAATCTAGCGAAAGCATCGGCAGCCTCGTGGCCCTCTAAGCTTTTGTTTTGATAGGAAACCCGTGAGACTAACCCTCCAGCAGTTTTAAGATTATTCATGTGTCTCCAAAACTCTTTTGGGTCTTTTTTGACATTATTTTGATATAAAAATTATAAGCGTTAGCTGTACGTAACTTAAGGTCAGCTCTTAATTTACTAAATGTTTTATAAATAGCATTATCATTAGTAGCCTTCCATTGATGATGTAAGTTATTTTTACGATCGTTGTCTTTTATAATGTCCAATGTGAACCAGACCGGGTAGCGATTAACAATTCCTTTCGGTCGAGATTTTTTAGGGACACATTGATCAAATATCCCGTAAACAATTTTGTAAAAGGCTCCAACTGCAGTATCTACATCTTTGGCAGTAAGGACAGGATCCCAGTTAACCGTACTGAACAGATAGTACATTAATTCAAAATTAGCTTTATTAAAGTTCCAGTCGAAAGAAGAATTTATGTTACTGGGCAACAGACGATCAGCACTACTTCTATTCCCTAGGGATACTGTTATATCTAACGGAGGATGATAGGAGTCGGCGCTCGGAACCAATCCTAGGCAATGTTGGGTTACACGAGTCTCGTTAAACAGCTTGGAGACAAGAACAACATCAAGTTTACGGCCAATTGCGTTCAAAATATTATTAGCTTCTGATAAACCACAAACAGTTAGGAAAAATACAAAATATGAAGTAATCGATTGGGAGGCACTATTTAAGTTCAAATCACCTAGTATTATTACATTATTTTGAAGTTTAGTTATTATTGACTCTACTTTTGTGAACCATTGCATATAAACAGCATCAGGAGAGCTAGGTGGAATGTACACTACACAGACATAGAACTTTTTATTATGTAATGTAAAGGAAGCCCATAGATCTTCTCCTGTGCTCGTCTCAAGGTCCTCGAGCCGCTGTAGTAGAAGACCAGGTCTTGCAGCTAGTAGTACACCGCCGCCTACTCTACGTATTCTATCCCGTCGCAATAGACATTTTGTTGGTCGCAATAGACAGGTTGATATTTTGTTACTTATATTGCTTTAAAGACTAGGCCTCACTTAACTACTAGACTAGGTAGGGCTCTCTATAGGCAATACAACGCAACATCAGTGTCCGAGAATGTAATCCTTCATGTGATATTATCTTTGGGTATTACCGATGCCTTAGGGTGGGCGCCTGCCTATCTATCACTATGACAGACTCATCATATACCTATCTTTCTCACTGGGATTATCTGGCTAAGTCCTTATTATCGAGCAATCACTGTTTCCTTGGCATACAAAGTGATGTGATGTGATGTGATGGATAAGTAGGTACCTAAGTATTATGCCATACAAAGTGGTAACGGAAGTACATATAATCCTGTCAATGCAATCGAGCTCGACACGGGCTGAAATGTTTTGTGCATGTGCATGCTATATCTTTTATTTCGCCGAACCGAACTTTTATTCTTCGTCAAAGTGCTACGTAAAACTAGTACGAATCTTTTTATAAACAAGAAATTGTACGTACGATTGTGTAGGTAAAGGGATGTACTTACTTCCGACGAATGCATAAGGCTGAGAATCCACCAGAGTTGTGCGCGGTAGCTAAGCGGTGTACGAGGAAAAAATCCACCAGTAGAATCACTTCATTGAGCGAGGCAAGGAAAATGAAGTGATTCTATCACTTCATTGAGCGAGGCAAGGAAAATGAAGTGATTCTATTGGTGGGTTTTTTCCTCGTACACCGCGTAGCTACCTCATACAGCTCTGGTGGATTCTCAGCCTAATGCTCTTCCAAGTACTAATTTTATTCTGTACGACGAAACTCAAAGCCGTATGTATCCGTATATTTTTAGTATTTACCTACATCAATTAAGAGAAAAGTAGAACACTGAAAACCCTAAAATGAAAGTAAATATAGTACGTTTCCATACCTTCTTCTTCAGCATGATAAGCTAAATAGAAAATCGGCGTGTTGATCCCAAACGCTGATATCCCGGTGGACATTAGCAGAATCCTGACCGTCTTGGATCTCAGCGTGGAAAAGTCGAAGAACGGCTGCCGGTCGTCTTTGTTGTTCTTATCCTTCATCTTCCTCTTGATTTTGTTCTGGTTCTTGAGGTGGAGGATGGCTCGTCTTTGGGGGTGGTAGAGTGAGGCCGACCGGTAGAATGTGCCGAGTATGAAGGTGGCGAATACTACTCCTGTCACAGCCTGCAGTCCTAGTCGCCAGCCTATTGCTCTGAAATGCAAAAGAGAAAACAACGGGAGTAAAATTGACACTTGATTTAGTCCGCAGATAATTCGATTTCTAACAAGTAATAAAAAAACGTCTACCTACTAGTTTTTCACTGGTGAACTGAAAATGAACTTCCTCTAAATCGCTTTACCTATCTACTTACGTAGATACTAATACGATTAGGTACCTAATAATATTATTTTAGTAGATTCGTAGCCCACGAAGTTTATGCTGTGTCGCTGTGTTCGGTCTACTACCTCTACAAACCAGATTTTCTCAACTAATTTATTCTAAACATTTTTTAGTCAAAAAAGCTAGAATATTTTTAACAATAAAGTTCTCTGACAATAAAGACGGCAACGAAAGTAAGTAGGGTTGTAAAGTTAACAAATCAGCTGTAAAATAGTCAGTTACTTTAGTTAGTCTATTTGTTTTACAGTTATTACCGAAATAAGCTAAGTTCACATCTAAGCAGAGTTGGGACGAAATTCTGGGAATTGTTTTATCACAAGACATCGCCATGCGAGAATATGCTGCACTAAATAATAAAATGCAGCAGGGATTTACGCTTATTGCTGCATGTTTTTTATTAGGTATAGGTAGATTCAAGATTTTCTAGGAACCACTGCTCTGTGATGCGAAATTTTCTTACAAGACAATTTTATGCTTTTAACTGTTTCCTCTAAAAATGTGCAGCATTTTTTCTGCGCTTTTGCAATACATTGCGTCTTGGTAGGGTACGTTTTTTGTGGACGACCCCTAGTAGCACCTGATTTTAATGTTCCGTGGTTATTATTTACCTGCAATCATGGCAATTGCAAATATTGGGTGCACAAAACAACCCTACCGTGAGTAAAACCCGATAAATAATGTCGAAAGAAGGTCAAGGTACCCATAAAACTGACCAACTTTCCTTACGGATTAAATGGGTCAAAATACCCGGTATGTTATACCCGGTATGGGTATAACTATGGGAGGTCGAAAGATTTTTTCATATTTCTACACGTCATGTTCCATGGCGAAAGTTATTCAGTTTCATGCTAAGTTTCATGAGTATCTTGACCTCCTTTCGGCTTGTTACACTCCTTTTGTTACTCCCGGTATATTATGCACCACCTCTTCTCACTCCTAAAATACTTCCCAGTATTTCGCCACCCCTTTTAGGTGTCCGCCGGCAATGTGTCCGTGATTTGTGTTATCAGAAGCTACGTAAAATCTATTGCGACTGACCCTGAGGATGTCGAGTAGGTACTTGATAGGGCCTGCTCCCGTTCCTCTTGAAGTACTGGGCCACCAAAGCTGGGCCACCATCACCTAGCTGCTAGTTTGACAGGTGTGAAGTACCTGATTGCGCCTTCGATGAAGGTGGACATAACAGCGATGGCGAGCCCGCTGCTGCTGACGTTGAAGATCTCCACCAGTTCGCGGCGCCTCTTGAAGTACTGGGCCACTATCATCAGACAAAAGATTGACAGGTGTCAAGTACCTGATGGCGCCTTTGATGAAGGTGGACATGACAGCGATGCCGAGCCCGCTGCCGCTGACGATGAAGATCTCCACCAGCTCGCGGCGCCTCTTGAAGTACTGGGCTACCATCAGCGTGGAGCAGTCCCGGGTCAGGCCCACGCCCACTCCGACAACTGTCCCTGGAATACAGAACGAGGTATGATGTTAGTCATTTAACAACTTCGCGTCATAGAAACGATTCCCCTATTTTTTTCCGAATAGTGCGTAAAAAGCTATAATTCTTTTTTTTATTTAATTAGTCTGAATAAAAACATTTTTAAACAAATTGGGGAATCCCTATAGTAGACAAAATTTGTAGCTCTACTTGTATATTCAAAAAGAAAACAGGAGAATACTTTGTTTGAAAACTTGGCACAAGGGATTCCTCTTAAATCCAGTTATGATCCAGCACCATTTTTTTTCCTTCTCGCTGTTCCTACCTTGCATTGGTAAGTATTTATGAAAAAATCAAATCTACCGGGAGAAACAGAAAGGGTATAACAAGCCGAAAGGAGGTCAAGGTACTAATGAAACTGAACAACTTTCTCCATGGAACATGGGTCGAAATATGAAAAAAAAATTGGAACTCCCATGGTAAATCAATAAGCTGATCGGAGATTTTGTATGGGAGGTCCAAATTATTTTTTCATATTTCGACTTATGTTCCATGAGGAAAGTTGTTCAGTTTCATTAGTACCTTGACCTCCTTTCGGTTTGTTGCCCTTTCGGTATAAGGTATAAGAGGTCTGTGGGTATAAGTCACAGACCTAATAAACCTTGTTTGTAATGTCTTTGGTATAAGTAGTGTGGAAAAATCTTTCAACTTTTGCTGTTCATCATTTGACGTCCCATCAAATTGACAGAAGTTAGTCAATAGTAAACCGTAAACCGCGTCGTCTTTATCGGCGTGATTTTGGATAAATTCCTTGTTTTATTTATACACGGGGACTGTGTAGATAAATCGTGTTGTTATCAGTTATTAGTTTCACCCGTTGTTACACATTTCCTAGTGAAAATGAGACATTTTCTCGCTGTGAAAGTTAGCTTACGTTTCTCAGTGCAAGACTCGAAGATAATCCTGTACATTGCTTGTAGATCTATATCTAAAATGGTGTGATAGTGCTTTGTGAAATGTAGGTAATGTGCTAGTAGTGTGTAATGTGATTCGAAAATGTGATTGGTTATGTGTTAGTGTTGGTGCTACTAGAAGAAAATTCAAGTCAGCGTGCAAGTGGTAAGTGCGTGCGTAGTAAACATGGTACTACCTGGTTCAATAAAGAATGGGATTATAAATGCCAGCACCAGGCGTTCATGTTTTCCCCCTTTTGCTTACGGAACCGGCGCCATTTATAATCCCGTTCTTTATTGAACCAGGTTATATGCTAGACAGACAGTCAAACGAAGGACTTCTTTTCTTCCCGAAACTCCTTTCCTCACTTTTGAGTAACGCATCCTTAGTGAATGTTACATACTACAAGTTCACACAAAACTTTCCTTTCTTCGGATATAAATCATAGCCTTTATAAATATCATGTGCCAACTTAAAGGCAAGACAAAAGTGTTATGTTCCTATTCACTCACATCGTTTTGTTTTTGAAACTTTCAATAGATATGAAAGGAGGACGAAATGTAAATAATACATAATTTATTTATTCGGTTTTTCAGTAGGCATCAACATTCAGTAGTTCTTTACGTCAATGAAAAAAACTGGAGAACTAAAGGCGCCACTCTCGAGTGTGCCTTTTTCTGTGATTGGTTGAAAATATTGGTTGTCGTTACGTCATTTAGGCACACTTGCGCCTGCTGTCATCTGGCTTTTTTTTTCCTCCCCATTTCTTACTTCACATTCCATCAGCTGATGCGATAGCTATTGCAAACCGCTGGACATACTCTGAATCACAAGTGCAGTAGGAACAATGCCAACAAAATGGTTTACGATGCAACGAAATGCAATAAAATCGTCCCAGGTCGTTTTCATAGAGTGCATACAAATGTAGAGTTCCTTTTTACGACTGGCATTGGCAATGAGTAATAAGGATAACTGTAGGGGAACACTGTTAAAATAATTTAAAATTAAATATCTGATGATCAATCAGCAATCTATGTAAACCTACCGTCTTTCCGTCCTTAATGATTGATTAACTTCCATAGTGGGTAGACTTCGTGTCAAGCTACGAATGCCAAATCTGGATGTCGGTATTTGAAAGTAGGGAAGCCAATAGTAAAAATATTATACCTACGAATGCATATATTATTTAAACGACAAACAAGCAAGTCAAAATTGTAATTGGTTGGTATGTAAAGGTAAGTATAACCTTTTGTTAGCCTGAACCAAACCTTATTGTTCTTCGTAGCAAACTGAATAATTTAAACCGTTCCCTTTATTTCGTATACAGTCTCAACAAAACTGAAGTACTAAGTACTACTTCTTTACCTACCCACACAGCGTAGGGCCATAAGATGTTAATGGCGTGATATCTCGACCCGCCGAGCATCTCTTAAAAGATCTCATTACGGTAAGGTACCGTCACCATTTCGAGATTGCCTCAAATCTATCTCTGTCAACGCTTACCCTACGCACTGACACGAATTGCCTTCACGTCTTCCCATTGGGTACAAATTCCATTGTACATATATAAAGGATTCTTGTTTACGCTTAGTTGTTTTGTTTGTAAGCTGACAGATTCTGGTCTTTTTTTTTTTGTATTATTCGGGTTTGAGTAAGAGGTCAGTGTGCTAACGGTTTACTCCTGACCACTCCCCGTCTCTTAATTTAATCCCTTAACACAAAAGTATTCAATCACTAGCACTTGATATTTGCACTTATTGTTATCATATCAATATTACTTAAACCTAACCTAACTGTTATATTTAACTACCTACACACTATCTACCAACTAACTTAAAACTAGTAACATTTTGTACATTCCTACCAACTAAGTTAAAAACTTATATAATGTTCTTTTGCAAATTGTTACATCGATTTTACATTTCAGTTTGATCTGCACGCATATAGTGTCATTGACTTATTATAACCTAATATCTATTTATTGAAAATTACATTATAGTTCGAACTACCAACTAAAATCGAAGAAATACGGCAATATCCAAGGGTATTTCACAATTAGTATCTTTTTTTCCTTTTTTTTTTTACATAGGTTGGGACTAAGATTGGGACTCTTCGTCAATGGTCAAATACTTTACGTTCGAAAAGTTCACTCAACCGAATGTCCTAGGGGCAAGGCACAGAATAGACGTGAGACGCGACGCGCAACATGATATCTGTCTGACAGCGATCGTCAGCCGTTATAGGCGCAAACTCCACCAAAAAGACGAGGGCATAGGACGTAAGAATGACAGTTGACAGACAAGTGATCGTCAAATATTCTTCTTAGTTTTTGACGCTAGCTGTCATAGATGCGACGCTTTGGCGACGCTTTGGCGCCTTGTGTGTGCCTTTGTCAATACTTTTTCGTACATTTTGTATGGAAACGTCGCGATGTCAAACGTCAAGCGTCATGCCCTACGTCCTATGTCCTTTCCTTGTCCTCTCTGTGGAGTTTGGTGCATAGATGCGTCAGCCGTTGGCTTTGTCTCTTCTGTTTTTATTATGGAAACGGTTTCAGGCGTCGTGATGTCACACGTCTCACGTCTCCAACGATCACTTGTTTGTAGATGCCATCTTACGTCTAACGTTTCCTCTGTGGAACTTGCGACCTAGATAAAAACTTTTCTACTGCGTCTGTCAATAAATATTGATGCTGAAAACAAGTAGATCCCTTAGTACTCGACTACTTCACAGTGAAGAGAAGTGACGCTAATGCTATGTAACTTTCAGGGTGTACGTGCTGCTTTATTTTTACGCGACTGCCTCAAAAGGGCGGTTACGATTTTCGAGAGTAGGTATGTATCTATGTGGCAAGAAATTCTTTTTCACGGGCTACATCCTATATACAGCCCAAATGGCTGGGCGGATCTTCACATAATGAGGTATCGTTAGAGTCGTCTCACAGCACGAGTGACAATGGCCTTATTAAAATTTCATAAATTCGTGATAGCGGGTTTTAAACGCAAAATACAACTTCGAAGTTGTCAGGTCTTTGTCTTTACTTAAAAATTCTTTTAAAATCAGCTTGTTTTCGCTGTAGTTTCAGGAAAACGCCATGTAGGTACACCTTTTATGTTATTCTCAAAGCAGTATTGCGTACATACTCTAGGTAAAATCATTGGTATACATTCGAGAAACAAAGCCGCTGATCGGATAGCTACTTTAATTTCCTGGCGAAGGTATTCTGCATGAAATAGAGGAGAGGAATTTAGTACGAAGGGGAAATATGGGGCTGAGTCGCCGTATATAACTTGGTGCTACGAACCTCGGTGTGCAGCGCCAGTAAAGATTGCATCGTGCTGATTCTGGTACAGTCATGCACAGGAATCAATGGGTGAAAACAATCGAATTGTTTAAGTTTCAATACAGCTGCTTTCTGGATGCAGGTAGCGGTCAAACCGTAAAAATAGAATACCTTTAAAATACTTCTCGTGTTAGGTATACATTATTTTGGCAGACTAGCAAAATTTTCGATTTTCCTACATTCGATCTGCAAAGAATTGAATTAGTTGCAAAACTATCCCGATAGATGGAGGCCTGTGACGCGTTAGTGACCAAGATATACTTGCTTAATACGCAGGCTAGGATGGAACCACCGTAGTCCGGTTGATAGTGGCGTAGGCAGTACAGATGCCGAAGGTCGTAGGTTCAAATCCTGCCTGCAGTAAAAATTTTCAAGCAAAAATACTTTGAAATTGTATCTAAAGTAAAAACTCTACACAGCTTTGTTGCTTTGCACTTGTCGAGAAACAAAGCCGCTGATCGGATAGCTACTCTAATTTCCTGGCGAAGGTATTCTGCATGAAATAGAGGAGAGAATTCAGTACGAAGGGAAATATGGGGCTGAGTCGCCGTATATAACTTGGTGCTATGAACCTCGGTGTGCAGCGCGCCAGTAAAGATTGCATCGTGCTGATTCTGGTACAGTCATGCACAGGAATCTATGGGTGAAAACAATCAATTGTTCAAGTTTGAACAGAGCTATTTTCTGGGCCCCAGGTCTGATGAACATTGTATTAAGTTGAGTGTCGATGGAGTGTCAGTTGGATGGTTTCGTAGTTTCGTATTCTGGTAACAGTTTGTAGTAGGTATGGATAAATCACAAAGGCAATGAAAAGAGGAATGACAGTTGATGAGTAGAGTGTCGCTAGCTTTACAATGGCTAAAAATAGCAAAATTAGGTAGGGCCCTGGATACAGTTAGTGGTCAAACCAGTAAAAATGCTTCAAATTGTATCTAAAGTAAAACTCTTCACAGCTTTTTTGCTTTGTACTGTCTTGTATTCGTATCTCGGCAGATGTTGCGAATCCAAGAGCGCCTTGGCACTGGAACATCCGCCACCAAGTTTACGACTCGAGCGTGTTTCGGTAGTAACGGTTGAAATTGTCGCGTTTGTACAATTCTGCTGGCGAGTGTACATTCTGAACACGGAGGATATCGCCGCTTATCAAAATTCAGGGGACCTCGTATTTGACGTGTAACAAATCACCTGCTATGCTTACCAATAAATGCAACGCTGAGAATTGTGGGGCTGTAATTGAATGACCTTTCAATGGAAAGCTGTAATCATTTAGGGAGATTTTCAAAATGGAACTAAAAATATATTGTAATGGTGGCCAAATTCCACTATTGCAACTTTAAAATGTAGCAAATTTTATTTCTTTAAGTTGTTGGTTTCAAGGTTTCTTATCTGAGCAGATGTTGCGAATCCAGAGCACCTTCTACGGTTGAAATTTTCGCGTTTCTACAATTCTGCTGGCAGTGTACACTCTGAACACGGAGGATATCGCCGCTTATCAGAATTCAGGGGGACCTCATATTTGACGTGTAACAAATCACCTGCTATGCGAAATTAGCTCCCTTTAAAAGTGCAACGCTGGCTGTCATCATATAGGGAGATTTTCAAAATGGCACTAAAAATAGTATAATAAGTATAGATGAAAATATGGGGTTGGGATATAAAGACACGGTCTAATTCCACTATTTAAAATGCAACAAATTTTATTTCTTTACGTTGTTGGTTTCTAGGTTTCGTATCTGAGCAGATGTTGCAAATCCAGAGCACCTTCTACAGTTGAAATTGTCGCGTTTGTACAATTCTGCTGGCGAGTGTACATTCTGAACACGGAGGATATCGCCGCTTATCAGAATTCAGGGGGACCTCATATTTGACGTGTAACAAATCACCTGCTATGCGAAATTAGCTCCCATTAAAAGTGCAACGCTGGGACTTGTGGGAGTGTGTTTGAATGACCCGATTGATTTTAATGGATGGCTGGCTTTATTAGACAGGGTGGTACCAAACGAACCACTTTTCCTCAACAGGTTAAACTGAACAACTTTTACGAAGGACTAAAATAAATTTGCGCCTCCCATATAAAAAATCTGTTGTCCGAGCAATTTTCTACGATGGGAGGACCAATATTTTTTTAGTAGACTTTGACCTTACGTTCTTGTGCATGGAAGGATAATTTTTCACCACTGTTCTTCAGCATTCGAAAAGGATCAATATCGAAAAAGAAACGCTTGAAAGTGTGAAAACATTAACTGGTATCGATGATCGTGTGCAGTTTAGCGAGTGGCCAGCATTACACCAGCTTAGCCTCGGGATGCAGCTAGGGATACCAGATGCTGGGATAAAGTCAAAATAATCGCAATCTTTGACTGCGTTTCCAGGAAATAGTGTAACGTTTTTATTCAGTTATTCGCCTTTACTCTATAATTTTTAGAGTTTTACCCGACTGCCTCAGAAGGAGGGTATGTATGTACCTATGTATGTATGTATGTATCAGTGGCGAAGGTGATATTTTAACGTAGGTAGGCTGGAGCTAACAAAAATACTAAATGAGAGTAAATTGCCTTGACCTATGCATTTATACATTTCTGAAAGGGAAGCCGATGGGAATCGGTATGTATGGAGCCTTCGCCACTTGTATGTATGTAGGTATGTATGTATGTGGACAAGAAAATTCTTTTCACGGGCTACAGCCCAAACGGATAGTTGGTTTTAACATATGAGGTGTCGTTAGATTCGTCTCAGCAGTGCGAGTGACACTGGCTATATAAAAAAATTAGATTCAAGATGGCGGATTTTACAGCAAAATACTACTTTAAAATTACCGCAGTCGTGTTTTTGTCTTTTAACATCTACTTGTTATTAGTTAGTTACACTTTATAGTTAGAAACACAATCCTTTTATTTTCCGATGCTTTACGTGTTTTTGCGGCGAACAGGATGTGAGTGACGTACGATGATGGATCGATAACATTTTACAAAACGACGGTACATGGTTTTACGCCCGGATGTCGGTTAATAGTGGTTGCAAGTCGACCTTTGTTTTGTTAGCTTAATTGTTATTATTGGTAAAGAAAGGGTTAGGCTTCTTCGTTTCGATTGTCTGCTTCTGACGTCGACAGGTCACAGACTATCACTCGTCAGTTATATTTGATTTTGCTACATATTGAGTATTTTTTTATTCATAAGCAATAAAATCTTGACCATCCGTTTTCCTTGTTTTTATGCGTCACAGTTGGATAAACCAACAGATCAAAATGTTAAACCTAGCAACTCTAAATTCCTGAAACGGACGGTGCAATCCGTGGGACGCTGTGCTCTTTGAGCAGTTACATACACAAGCTACTTGCGTTTTCTGGCAGCCTGGTACGAATACCTTCTTAGCTACGATGTCCTAAGGAATGTTTTGAACTTTTTAGTGTCCTAAAGATCTGGATAAAGATCAGCTGTATGAGCTGGCAACCCTGGGATTCTCAACACGGACGGTGCAATCTCGCGGGACGCTCTGCTCTACAAGCTGTTAGTTCCACAAACTGGAAGTATTGTACGAGTGCATTTTTAACAACGATATTCCAAATAATCTTTCTTAATAATTTTGTGGCTTTGAAAACTAAACATCTGGGGATAGATCAGGTGTAAGTCCTGGCAACCCTAGAAACTGACAACCCTGGCAACTCTATAAGCTGTTAGTTACAGAAGCTGCTCGCGTTTCATGGAAGCCTGGTACGAGTGCCTTCAGTTCTTAGCTACGATATTCTAAGGAATGTTTCTTGAATATTTAGTGAGTTTGAAACTCAACATCTGGTTAAAATATTAACTACACAACCTGGTAACCCTAGGTACTATGGCTTCCTGACACGTACGGTGCAATCCCGCGGGCCGCTCTGCTCTATAAGCTCTGCTGTTAGTTACACAAGCTGCTCGCGTTTCTTGGAAGCCTGGTACGAGTGCCTTCTTAGCTACGATATTCCAAGAATATTTCTTCGCATTTAGTGAGTTGAAAACTAAACATCTGGATAAAGGATCAACTACACAACCTGGTAACCCTAGGTACTATAGATTCCCGACACGGACGGTGCAATCCCGCGGGACGCTCTGGTCTATGAGCAGTTAGTTACACTAGCTGCTCGCGTTTCATGGAAGCCTGGTACGGTACGAGTGCCTTCTTAGCGACAATATTTAGAGGCTATAACGCTGTACGTACAACAACATTAACAAAGAAATTACTCGTCTACTGCTAGACCATAATATCATAACAATTGTTGTAATTTGCCCATTGCCCAGTTACTTACTAATTTAAAGTGACTTGTACCCTGTTTGTCCATCTGGTCCAGGTATTTTGGCCAGCTTGTATTCAGCGGCTGCCCGTTTATTCTTATCTCGTTCCATAATGGTTTCAGAACATAACATAATGTTCATCATTATTATGGATGAAACATTATTCACAAGGGTAATTCACTATAGCACGTGAATTGCCTTGTGAAATCAAAATTCATATATACATGGGCGAGATGTTGCAAATATTGCACGCAGCAGAAACACACACTTGATTCGATAAATGTATAGTACCTACATACATAAGTGACTCTTGACACTTGTTAAAAATGCATTTTAGAATATTCTTTAGGCTATCTTATGAATGTCCTCTCTTTCTCTCTCTCTCTTCGTGTGTGTTGTTTTCAGTTTTGAATTTTTATCTTGAAAATCCGAGTCTTAGCTATACACGCTTAGAATTGTGCCTATTAGATTCATTGTTACGTTAATTTTTTTGCACTTTGTGCTTTTACCTATCAGCTTTTCTACTGATAAAAGTGTAGAATAATTTAGCAGTTTATTTAATTTGTTTAGACTGAAGACAATGAAGGTTACCTAGTTTGCAATTCTAAGTGCAAAAGACAGTGCATATTTATTTATGCATTGGTGGTCAGACAGATCCTGGGCGATTGCATTTGCTCCGGTCGCCTCTATTTATTTATTTTCTCTGGCCAGATCGTGCCGATTGCAGAGTATGTGTAGAGTTAAGAAGAAATAAATCTTGCGCTACTTTTCGCCATATTGGTTTTAGAAGTTGTAGTGACCTATGACTGCGATTGCGACCTTTTAGTGAATTGCATTAATCTTGTTTTATGAGATTATTTTATAACATCCCTGCTTTTATTCAGTATATTTTTTTAATCCCTTTTTTCACGAAATATAGAGGTAAAAAGCGGAGGCGGTTCTAATCTTAGTTCTACGAGAGTCAAGTTGTCACACATTTTTTTAAGTTCATTAACTAGTCACATTTGTTCTTGATTGTGAGATTGATTGGTCTGTTTTTAAAGAGGTATAGCCTCGTAGTCAGGTCAAGATTTAATTATGAAACCTACGAGAAATCGAAAGAACTTTTCGAATTTCATAGACACATTTGAAGATGGCACCATATTTTTTTAGTTCCAATATTTCATCTTATTTTAGTTAGTCAATAAATATTTGTGTGCATGCTTATGAACCTTTTTATAACTACAATTCTAGAATCTATCCCCTTTTATTTCTTCTCATATCAATGATAGGTGCTTATAGCTGCTTACGACTAAACAAGTTCTTTGTTCTTCTACAAATGAGTATAGTTGCAAAGTGCACAGTTGGTGTAAACTGTACTCGTTAGTAATGCAATGAAACCCCGTGTTCACATTTAGCTACTATCGCCAGCAAATCCACCTAACCATTTTTGAGACCAACCTTATACTGGTTTTATACATATACCTACTTAGTAAGAAAAAACCAGTATATAAGTGTAAAAAATCATCTGCAAATATTTTAAGGGGTGAACCAGCCCTTGAAACTGAACAACTTTCCCCAAGGAACGGTCGAAATATGAAAATAAATTGGGCCTCCCATCCAAATTTACCATCAATTTGTATGGGAGGTCTATTTTTTTCAAAATCAAAAAGTTTTATTTCTCAGTAGGAATTTACAAGATTCTCTTCAAGAAAGTCAAATTCTAATTCAAACTTAAAAGAGAAAATTTGTAGTGCAAAATTTTCTCGTTTTATAACAATTTGTGTTCCTACTCTAAACGCGGCTCGGCTGTCGTATTACGACCTATGTTCCCTTAAAATATTTGCAGTAGAATTTTTATATCCTGTATGTCAGTCCTTTAAATGGGTAGGTGGATTTGCTGGTGGTAGTACTATTTCTATGTTGTTCGATAGTCAATGGATATTGCTGTTCTTGTGTAGTAGTTATTGGCAGAGAATGAGCGTGACTTGGAATCTCGACTTTTCCAATTTAATTTCTAGCCATTGTGTGTTTGTAGATGTTTTCATTGTATATTCTATAATGTAAATTTTAAGCTACTTTGCATGTGGGCACCGTAGTCACTATAGTGGCTACTTTTCTACCCTATTTCTAGAAAATCGGCAAACCATCTCATATATGAATTTAATTTCTTCTCTTTTGTCGTGTATATGGGATACTAAACCGACGAACTCTGAACCCTGGCGTCTTTTTAAACCGTGTATTAATAAGTAGAAAAATGATAGTTAACGGAACTTTACCTAGACCGACCAAAACGCTAGCCCACGGAAGCAGTTTTTCAATGAAATCTAGTGGAAAAACAACTCTACTTCCACAGTGAAGAAAACAGATAAGTCGTACAATTTTACAAACTTATGTGATAGAAGCTTTGGATAGAAGGCGCCGAGTGTCTTACCAGGGTCCAAATGCAAAAGCGACGACGCAGCTCCGCGCATCTTTACCAACTACCGGCATTAACCGATCTTAAGGGAAGTTGTGTCGCGAAACTAGCACCACTTCAGTAACAAAATTAAATTGACACCTAAAGTCTGAGGAACAATAGGCGGCCAACAAAATTAACGCTATCTTATCTATAGCGCTAGATACCCACTTGATTCATAAAATGAAGGTCCGTCTCTACTCGTTAGAACGCTGCATCACAGAAACACTTTTTCATTAAAACGCTAATATCTAGAGCAAAACTTTACTTCTACAGTCACAGTAAAAGAAAACAGATAAGTCGTGCATATTTTACAAACTTACGTGATAGAAGCTTTGGATAGAAGGCGCCGAGTGTCTTACCGTTACCGGAGACATCCAAATGCAAAAGCGACGACGCAGCTCCGCGCATCTTTACTCAATACTCAATACTCAATTCTTTATTGCTTTCATGTTGTACATAAATAAGGTCTTATAAAATAATCTTGCTTGACACAAACATGAACCCGGATAGGGTATCGCAATTTTAGTGGGTAACACAAGGTATATGATGTATATGATAAGGTTATTTACTAAACCTAAATAACAAGACAAGTGTAGGTATTTAGAAATTTTCAAGCTAGACTAACTAATATTTTAACCTATTATCTTTATACAAATACAACTTTACTTAGACTTTATAATAAATAGTTTTCTAGATATATCACAAAAAAATTTAGTCATCTAAGAATTCTTGGACGGTATAGAAGCATTTTTTTAAAAGAATATTTTTTAATTCCGTTTTGAATTTATGAGGGTCAGAAATTTGTCGGATTGTCTCTAGGATTTTATTGTAAATTTTACCGCCATCGCAAAGGGGCCAGTGTGAAACATTTTCAAGGTACGGCAAGTTTGGTCGCTGGTCGGAGATTCTGTGGGCGGGAGTATTGGGGGAATAAATCAGAATTCAATTTTACAAAATTACTTATTTCCAGTATGTATATGCAAGGGAGAGGTAAGATCTTTAAATTAACGAAATGCTTTTTACAACTTTGTAGGGCGTCTATGTTTTGGATAATCCTAATACATTTCTTTTGCAATCTGAATAGTACGATAGAGTCTGATTATTTCCACAATACAACTCCATATTGGAGCCAAGCATGAGCATAAGCGTAATAGGCATTTATTGCTGTCTGTCCGTCGTTGTCTTCAGTTCGTAAAGTGCGTATGTAAAACTCGACAGTTTAGAAGCTATTTTATTAATGTGACTTGCCAGTTAATATGAGTATCTATATTGATTCGAGCAGAGGTAATTATCAACTACTTCTAAGTGTTTATTATGAAAGAATATTTAATTTCTAATGGGGTTCTTTGAAAGGGTCCAAATTGAATGATTTTGTTTTCTCAAAATTAATTAATAAGTTATGTGTTTCTAGCAAATCACTATTGTATTTAATATATTGTCTAATTTGTTTTGCAGTTGTTGATTATTTTACAGGTTATTACAATTGAGATATCATCGGCAAAGAGTGTACACATACAGTCCTTCTCGATTATTTTAGGCAAGTTATTTATGAAAATTAGAAAGAGGATGCAGCCTAGGACACTACCCTGTGGTATAGAGTTTATGGTGGTAGCCATTTCAGATCTTATATTCGTGATATCTCCGGTAACGCTATCATGGTTTTCGATTTCTACATATTGTATTCTGTTCTTTAAGTAAGACACAAACCATTCATAAGCTGGACCTCGTACACCTATATCTTTAATTTGACTAATAACTGGTTATAAGGACTCTATCGTAAGCTTTTTCATGTCTATTAAAGCCCGACTGCATGGTTCTTTTCATTTATTATATTTAATATTTTATTTATGTATGTAAATACAGCCAGAGACGTTGTATGATGTTTACGAAATCCATGTTGTTGATTGCTAAATATGTTAAACTTTTCACAATATGAATATAGCTGGTTTGACATTGCAGTCTCAAAGATTTTTGAAAATGTGGGTAACAGTGAAAAGGGCCTGTAATTATTGCAATCTGTGTACACCCTTTTTATGAACCGGTTTAATAATGGAGATTTTTAGGGAATTCAGGACAATGCCCTCTTGGAATGACTGGTTGATCAGAAATGTTAAAATTGGTGATAGTTCCTGTGCACAGAATTTTACTAAAATGGAATTTCATCATGCCCAAAGCTTTTCTTGTTTTTAATTTTTAATAATATTAAAAACTTCTTTTCATTCACCAACCTTAAATACATTGAATTTATGTGCTTGCATCTATATTTGATCTCTCAGTCTGACTTGGTTTCAAGGGTGTAGAGGGATGTCTCTATTTTTTGTTGCACCTACTGATACAAAAAATTTATTAAACTCGTTTGCTACTATGTTTGGATCTTCTATATTGATATTATTTATTTTTAATTTTATATTACTTTTTTCCTTTTGAATAATTTTATTAGTTTTCTCTTTTACTATTCGCCACATTGTAATTATACTATTTTTAGATTCTTCATTCTTTTAATATTGTGATTCTTTTTCGATATTTTAACTGTTTGTTTAAGTAATTTTTCGTATTTTTTATAATGGTCTTTTAAAATATTATTGTTATTATGTGAAATAAAAGTTTTTAATAGACGCTTGTGTTCACAAGATTTTTTTATTCCAGGTGTAAGCCAATATTTTTTACGTTTGTTTTTAAGTTTTATTTTTGTTTTAGGTATAGTTCTATTCAAAATTTCTTTAATAACAGAGCTGAATGAATTATAATTTTGGTCAATGTTTTTATTTATGTCAATGACGTTGCTCCAATTTATTTTACTCAAGTGTTCTTTGAAATATTGCATATTTTTATCATTGAATTGTCTTTATTATGTACCAAACTTCTCTTGTTTTGAGTTTTTGTGCTGGCATCGTGAATAAAAGCCCTTTGTGAATCTGACAAACCATATTCTATAACTGATGTTTTCATGTTTTTGTTTTGGAAGTTTGTATGGTCTATGCAAGATGAAAGTGTAGATGTAATTCGTGTAGGTTCTTCAATGTGTTGGCGAAAGTTAAAGCTTGTCATAAGTTTTATTAATTTTCGAGACATGGGTGTATTTAAAAGAGTATTCACATTATAATCCCCGCCTAAAATTATATTTTTCTGAGTGTATTTTTTCTTTAAAATGTTTAGGAGTTTTTTTAATGTTTTAAAAAATGTTTTGGTTCTCTTTACTATCTGGCCAATATAAACATATTACTACTAGATTAATTTTGGTATCTCGATGGTGCATATTTCTATTATATATTCAACTGAAAGCTCTACAAATTCTCTTATTTCTACATATTCTATCTCTTCTTTTAAATATATACATGACCCTCCCCTTGTAAAATTAGTTCTACAAAACCGAGAAGCTAGTTTATAACCTTCTACTTGCATAGCATCTGTTTGGTATTCATACATCAAGTTTCCGTGAGACAAAAGGCGCAAATGTCTTTATATTTATCCGCTAATTCTTCCAGTAGATGGCGTTATTTCTTATACTTTGAATATTTTGATAAATGATGTAAGAAAGTTACTGGCAGAAAAATTATTTCTTGTATTCTGGCAGTTTTATTTCTTTCTACTCTTTCTGTCTCTGTAGATTGGCTATTTGAGTAGTTTATCTCATCTATTTGGCTTTGGCATTTTTGATGTGTTTCTTTATATTCTTTTCCATTTATAATCAGTTTATTATTCATTATATTGGCCCGTTTTCCTTGTCTTCGCGCTTCTTTTAATATCTCTACATTTTCCTTCTCTCTTGATGCCTGTTTCATCCAAAATGCTGAGATAAGCTAGTCCTGTGTTTTAAAAAGATGACTGT